>CM031239.1:705571728-705801117 GCA_018340775.1 Taxus wallichiana var. yunnanensis
GTTATTGAAGCAATAAAAGTGTATGTTTGTGACTAATCTTGGTCCTTTCATCCTTTTATGCTTCTTTGTGCCTTTCTTGTACTAGCCAGGTATTTATGTGTAAGTTTAAGTTTCTATTGTAGGTTCTTGGAGTTCTATGTGCTTATCAGTGGTGGAGTATTACATGCGGTTGAGTTGTGGTGTCTATTCACCCTTCTTGAGTTCATCCTTCTTCAGCTTTGGAAGACTGGTATATTTCTCAAGTTCGATAAAGTTTAACAAAGGGAATGCGTGTCTCTTAGTTTGTGGTATCTGTGCACCCTCTCTAAGTTGTAGTAGGTGAAGATTGACTTGTGGTGCACACACCTCTTCAAATTAACCCTTCTGAGTGCCTGAAACACCCTTTATTTGGTGCATCACCATCCCTAGTATAGTTTCATTTCTATAAATCTCTTTCCCTAAAACCCCATGAAAATGTTAGCATAGGACTAGATAATCATTTTTGTTACACTAGAGTAGTACAACACTTAGTTTAGGAAGAGGAAGCTGGCCTTCTCCTGGAGGTTCACCTCGAGCCCAAGTCCCACAGCTTGAGAGGTGATCCCATGTGTCCCAATCACACAAACATCCTATTCACATCACGCCATTCGGAGGTGCAGTGATTTGGCGACAATGTGATTTTTAGCATGCCCGAGTGGGACAAGAGTTGGTACTTCTCTTCTCACTTACACAAGTCAAAGTACTAGCGACTCTATATCTCTGGATTCCAAATCTCAGTGCATTAACTTATGCGAAGAATTCAGACAAGAGCTTCTTCAAAGAAAGGAAATTATCAGCATATCAAACTTTCCTTGTCTCCTCAAAGAAGAAGAAGAGGCATTTCCACATCCCGATTGCAGATTTACCTCAGTAGGGTCATTCAACTCTCCTTATGGAAGGTTTCCTCCACCCGAGGAACAATCAACCTTTTGTTGCTTATGGTGAGGAACCAAGTTTTCCCCCTTTACAATGCAAGTAGTCCTCTTATATTGGCTCAACATGACCCGATACCTATTGCGGCACTCAAAAAGTTACCCTTCTACATATGGGAAACTCACGTTACTCAGTGGAGCATATCTTTGATGTAGCCAACATCTGTGCGATTACATAATATCATTGAGGACAACGTTGCAGTTAGACTTCTTGCTTTACCTCTTTCAAAGGAAAAAGCACTTGATGGTTTCACGGGTTAGGTGTTGGCACTATAACCACTTGGGATGAGTTGGGAGAAAAGCTATAAACAATTTGAAGACAAAGTGATCACCTATCACTTTTGGAACAACTCACTACCATAAAGAGAGCTTCCCAGAATACATGAGTGATTTCAACTTCCGATTCCACGGACTTGGAATAGGATTCCGGCACTTAAAAGCCTTCTGCACATAATGCATTCTTGTACTATTTAAAGCCTTGAATAGTGATGTAGCAGTTATGATCCATCCATGGGAGGGACTACACTTTCTGCTGATGCTTACAAGTTGCCATAAGTGTAGAGAATTCTTTGATTCGGGAGTTGGAAAGATAGCTCCACGACCACCAATGCCCTTTTCTCCAGATCTTACGAATCATCAGCCTATCATTGCTCCTATTCCAGTAGACTCCAAGAACCATCTCAATCTTCCCTTGCCTCTTCAAATGACCTATTTGAAGTCAAGTCACTACTGCAAAATTTTGGAAATGAGCTCGTTGCACTCAAAGGCAACAATTTCAATACAATCACCCATATCAGCCACAAAATCAGCAGTATCAAGCTAACCTTCCTCCTTTTCAAGGAAAAATCAGCCTCAAAATCAAACTACAAGTCAAGTTGCAAATGTTAGGCCCTTGAACTTTGAACCCTCTTGCTTAGCTCATCTAGAGAGCTATTGTACCTGTCCAAAATAATCTAGTTCAAGACTATGAATGGTGTTATCCTTGCTCTCCTCAACCTCACAATCAAAAATCTTTGTCCCAATGGGGTTCTTAGCCGAGCCCTTATGGTTCAAAGTGTATCTTCCCCTTGAGAGTTAACAAAAATTCATCTATGCGAAGCAACAGCAGTAGATCAACCAGCAGCACTGAAGAATCCACTTTGCTAAAGCGGCAAGCGAAGATTTTGTGGATTGAATATAGATTCTTCATCGGTGGCGGCAAAACACTCATTCCAAAAAGAGAAATGGAGCCTCAACCTCTCAAAGCTGATCTAGCATCCACTTCTCAACCTCGGGTTTCAAATGGCGGTTGATAAAAATGTGGGAAAAGAAATCACTAAAACACTGCTAGCCACACCAAGGAAGATGGTTCTCCAGGCATCACGGTACCCAACAAACATTTTCCAAAGGAGGACCCCAATGCCCAAAAAAGTGTCATCAAAGTTGGAGTGATTCCCTTCAGCATAGTAGAACAAATGAAGAAAACCAATCTGAGCATTACCATGTGGGACGCACTCTCGATCCCTTCTCAAAGAAACCTGTTGCGAGAAGCTCTGAACAATTTTGGTATAACCAGCGGATCACCAAGCCATGGAGTGACAACTGCTACAAGTTTGTGTCAACCGGAAGGGAAAATCATTCCTACGGCAAACAAACCACCACCATTCTACATTTCCCTGATCATTGGCGACCACCTGGTACATAATTGCATGATCGATTATGCTGTGCAAAGCTCTGTCATGCCCAAACAAATTACAGATGTACTAGGCATACAATATGTGCCCATTGCAGAGGGTTGTTTAAGGGATGCACAAATTGTTAAGAAGCTGTTGGGGTTATCAAAGGACTTCAACTTACCATTCATGCATGCCCAAGTTTGTCATTCACCCAAGACATATCGGTCATTGATCTCCCTCCCCTCTTTGCCATCTGCCTATCACGGGATTTCACCGCCAAGATGGGTGGTTACCTATCGGCCGATTGGTCACATATGATTCTCGGACTCGATACGGAACCAAAGTAACTATAAGGGCAGAACCAATCTTCCATAATCATGTAGAACCCTACACTGCTAGTCCCATAAATGGAAATTACACCATCGGTGATCCAAAAGAGGAAGATGCCGATCATGAACCAACCACCCTTGTTGAAGAAGTCCTGATACTTTGTTAGATGAAGTAAGTAGAGATCATCAATATGATCCCTACACTTGATGTATTGGTAGAAGAAGAAGCTGGTTTGCTTTTCTTGGAAGAAACATGATTAGGTACCTACTGTATCCATGAAGAAGATACGATCATACCACAACTTGTCAAAACACCAAGTGATTCTAAAGGACTGTGGCAATTGTTCTTTGATGGCTCAAGAAGTAAGAATGGATCCGGTGCTGGTGTTATGTTAATTTCTCTAGAGGAGATAAGTACTTCTCATCTTTCGGTTGTAATTCGGTTGCACTAACAATGTTGTTGAATACGAGGCTCTTGTGCGAAGAATTCAACTAGCCCAAAGGAAGGAATCAAGGCCCTACGACTATTTTTGGAGATAGTGAGTTAGTTGTTCATCAAGTTTCAGCACATAGTGCATCCAAAAATGATCTTTTAAGATCATACAAGAACCGAGTCTGGGACTTGATTGAAGATTTCGAAGCTTTTGGAATCCATGCAATTCCCTAGAGATCAAAATCAAGATGCGAATAGGCTTGCTTACAATTGGTTCACAATACAACATACCGATTGATATCATGAAAGAAGGGCAGAATTTGTTAAAATGGTGGTTTGACCAGCGGTCCACGATAATGTGAGTAGTTGGCAAGTGTTTGATAGTGACAAACAAATTGTCCTCTTCCTACAAGAAGAGGTGGAGTTTGCTAAAAAATCAAGATAAGTTGCGAGTCATATGGTGAGAAAATTATCAATTGAAAAGCAACAAGTTACCAAAAGGTTTAGTCACTTTGGAATCCATTTTCAATTCAGATGACCAAGCCACAAGACAAAGCCCTAACATGGTGGTCAAAGAAGAATATTTTGAGGAAGTTGAAGTATCAAATGAAAAATTTCTTAAGATCGGAAAAGTGTGTACTTCTGAAGAGAAAAAAGCTTTCATCAAACTTTGTCAAGAGTATCATGACATCTTTGCATGGAGCTATAAAGATCTGCGTGGTTTTGATCCAGGTCTAGCACAACATACCATCGAACTGGATCCTAATGCTAAGCCGAGTTCATCGAAAAATAGAGAGACCAATTAATCCCAAAATTGAGCCACTAATGAGAAAGGAGCTAACCAAGCTCATCGAGGCTGTATAATTTTTCCCATCATCAGCATTCCTCATGGGTAGCCAATTTGGTGCCCATGAGGAAGAAGAAACAGAGAGATCCGGTTATGCGTAGATTTGAGGATTTGAATCGTGCATCATTAAAAGACCATTATCCTCTTCCATCGATGGAGAAGATCCTTCAAAGCGGTGGTAGGAGCTCAAATATTTTCTTTGCTTGATGGATATTCGAGTTACAATCAAATCCTAGTCCAAGAATCTGACCAATTCAAAACGGCTTTCACTACCAAGTGGGGCACGTATGCCTAAATAAAATGCCATTCGGATTGTCCAATGTCGGGCTACTTTCCAAAGAGCCATGGACATGGCATTTAAGGGACTAATCAACGATATTATTTTGGTTTACCTTGATGATATAACTATATACTCTAAGCATGCAAAAGATCACATCACGCATCTAAGGAAAGTTTTCCAAGGTGTAGGGAATTTGGGGTTTCACTTAACCCCAAGAAATGTATTTTCACAGTGCATGAGGGAAAATTGTTGGGGCATGTTGTTTCAGCGGAAGGATTATCAATCGATCCAGCCAGGATTCATTCAATTATGTCCTTATCTCTCCCAAGTCACAAGAAGGGCCTCCAGAGTTTTTTGGGAACCATAAATTTCATGTGGAGAGATTCATCCCTCAATTCGCGACATTGGCTAAACCACTGATAGCCATGCTGAAGAAAAACATGCCATTCTCATGGACAAAGGAAGGATGAGAAAGCTTTGAAGCCATCAAAATAGCCATTTCTCAAGCTCCCATGCTTGTGAACCCCAGGTTTGACAAAGATTTTATCCTTTATGCTTTTGCAAGTCAAGAGAGCATTTCAGGGATCCTCACCCAACAAAACAACAACTTGATGGAGCAACCAATTGCTTTCTTCAGTCAATCCCTCAAAGACTACGAGTTCAAATACTCATTCATTGAAAAGCAAGTCTTTGCGGTTATTCAAGCTTTGAAGAAATTCAAGCACATGTTGTCCAACAACAAGATTCATCTGATGGTGTCTCATCCAGGTGTCAAGGAGTTTTTGTTGAACAAAGAAATGAATGAAAAGCATGCTGGATGGATCACGAAGGTAATGGAGTATGACGTGCACATCAAAGTCACTAAACTTGTCAGAGGTAAGGGTTTATGTCAACAACTTGCTGCAGACATGGAATCAAAAGGTAATGAGGATGTGACACTCCTAAATACTGATGAGAATGTTGATCAAGCTGACTGGTTATCCAAAATGAAGAGTTTCCTCTTCTCGGGAGCATATCCGTAAACATGGATAAAAACCAAAGATGAACTTTCCATCTTCAATCTATCCCATATGTTTTGGTAGATAGCGTTCTCTTTCGAAAAGATTTGAATGGCGTCCTCCTTCGGTGCATAGGACCAGAACAGGTCAGTAAGATACTAGAAGAATTTCATAATGGCCTATCTGGAGGACATTATTCCATGAACAACAACTACCAAGATCATGCGAGCTGGCTACTATTGGCCAGATTTATTCAAGGATGCCCATCTCTGGGTAAGGAAATGTAAGGAATGTGCCTTTTTCATAGGTAAGCAGAAGTTGGCAGCTCTTCCATTGCATCCAATTCAAGTGGATCAACCCTTTGTTCAATGGGGGTTGGACTTCATCGGAATGATTAATCCTCCATCCAGTGATGGACATAAGTGGGTCCTTACTGCAACAGACTATTTTACTCGATGGATAGAGGTGGTAGCATTAAAAGAGAGCAATGAAAAGGTAGTTCTAGATTTTTTGGAGGGTATAATGATGAGGTTCGGTGTTCCGTTTACAGTCATTTCAGACAATGCTACTGGCTTTTCTTGGTATGAAATTGAGTGAATGGGCTGTTAAAAATGGGGTATACCTCAAAACTTCATCCAATTACTATCCTCAAGGAAACGGATTGGCTGAGTCTAGCAACAAAAACCTCATAAGGATTATTAAGCGCACAATGGAGACTAACAAGAGGACTTGGCATACACAAAAGACGCCTTATGGGCAGATCGGATCACACCTAAAAGGGCCATCGGAAATTCTCCTTTCGTTCTTGTATATGGAAGAGAGGCAAAACTCCCACTCTCATTGGAGTTACCTTCTTTGGAGTTAGCTCATCAACTTGAAGTTATAGAGAGTGATCCTCTGACAATAAGGTTTGCTGAACTCATGGAGTTAGAGGAAGTACGAGACAAGGCTATGAAAACTTTGGAGCAGCATCAGGCTCAAGTTAAGAAATATTTTGATAAGAAGGGTCATCGATGGTGTTTTCAAGAGGGAGATTTAGTTCTCAAATGGGATGAAGACAGGGCCAAACCAGGTAGGCATGCCAAGTTTGACGCTCTCTGGAGTGGGCCATACATCATCACAAGTTGCAAAGAGGCAAATTCATTTCATCTATCTAGGCTCAATGGAGAAGAACTACCCATTCATGTGAATGGGATACATCTCAAAGCTTGTTTTTGAGAAGCGTTCCACCCCTTGTATAGTTAAATTAGGTGTTTTCCTCCAAGTGCTTATGCACATTGTTGTGTGTTGTTGTTTTGCTTTCCTTGTTGTTGTGTTTTGTGTTGTTCTGCACATTGTTTCATCATTGGAAGGTGTCAAGGAGAAGAAGGTTCAAGGTTTCCATAAGAGTTTCAAAATCTGCTTCATTCAAAATTTTGCAGTGTTCCATGGATGTCAAGCATTCAATAGATTCAGTATACTTCATGCTTAGCATTCTAGGGAGGTCCAGGATATCGGCAATGCTCAAGGAGATTCCAGGATGTGTCAAAGAAAATCATACTACTTTCAGGATTCCAACATAGACTCCATGCCCAATGGATGACTTAAGGCTACTGGAATCATGCTTAGCAGGCAATCATCCCCGAGAGGTCACCAAAAATGTTATCCAATTTTGCACACATGGCAAGATTGGACAACGGGGTCCTATCACGTTCAAAATGAAATAATAGTCCCAGGAACCCATCTCCGGTTATTATCGAGATACAAAAATTAAAAATAATTCTTAAATTACATATGAGAGATCACTTAGCATCGAAAGGCACCCAGTTTATCTCAACTCAGTGAAGAGTTTGAGGTCGAGTTGATAAAGAACCCGAGTGTCAAATTGATAATCATCTCGAAATCATCTCGGTAGAGACTCTCAGTTGTAAGAGCTCGACGATGGTCTTGTTAATGCAAAATATAGCTCGTTGAAAATTGACGAATGAAAGGAACTCTACAAGGATCTCGGTGGAGATCGATGCAAAAAGATCTGAAGGCCAAGTCAGGGAGAGTCAAAGTTAACATGATGCTAGGTTTAATCCATTAAGACAATGCTCGACCAACCACTTGGGAGAATTATCTTGTTTGACCGAGATGATATGAAATTATGCAGATATGGGAGGTTCAACATCATTGAATCTCGGGTTTGTAATTACATAATGGAAGGACTTCTATCGACCCAGGAAGATAGTATAAGCACCATCGAATACCAATGTAAAATTGAGTCAAACCGACATCTTAAAAAGAGCTGTGAATTATAATGGTGTTCAGACCTTCCTCGGCCAGTAGTATTGGTGCACGCGGCGGTGAGGCATGTTGCGATATAGTAAGAGTTCTTTTGAGCACTTCCAACAAGCGAGTTGTCTAACTATGTTTTATCTCATTGGCACATCGAATGCATCCTCAAATTTGGGATTTTCCTTCAAGATATTTTTATGAAAATCGATTAAGTGACAGTGAGAGTGTTACTGGGAGACCTGATGAAATTTATTACAAAGATTCTCTATCGAGACCTTACTTGTTTTACGATGTAACTCATGGAAGTGGATCTCATAGAGGTGGAACTGTTTCATATCAGAATATTCATGAGGCATAATTTGCTTTGCAATTATATGAGCATCTTCAACGAGAGTCACTAAGTTGGCGAAGCATATAAAGGTTTTTGTTGGAAATTATCACACCTTACAAGCTACGGCTGAAATGTTTGCACCGAGAGTTTGATGTTATCCTCAAATCGATGAAGGAAAACTTCGGCGGAGAAAAAATCATGGGGATCCCATTTGCGGTGGGAATTGTGGAGATAAGGAACAAACTTGCCAAGTTTGTGCGCATGGCGAAGGAAATGAGGAGAGGGCCATGGATTAATGTGTCCAAGAAGCCGTTACATGGGGGATTTGGAGCTAGTATGCCGAGGTCGGAGATTTGAATGATGGCAGTCAAGTCAAGTGTTAATCCATGTTTGAGGTATGAATAGGGAACTCGGGAAGCACCGCACCAAGTGGAAATATTGGTTTGGTAAACCATGATCAAACTTCGTGAATGGGAGAAATCGATCAAACTGTTGAGCGTGGAAATATTACGATGGCTATCCAACATGATACTTCCACGGGCCATGTAAACGAGGATCCAGAGTCTTTGTGCGAGTCAAGAGGATTAATAAGACGAGTTGTGAATTAGATGGAGTGGGTCATGGAGAAAACAACGCGACGTGATACCAATTTCAGGTGGAGGCTACATGCCGCTCATCGTCTCATTATGCGAATATTTTTCAAATGATATGATGGCGAGTGGGGGTTAGCGCTTGCGAGTTCGAATGCGTGGGAAAAGGAGAACATTTCAGAATTTAGCTTTGAAGAATCACTCGGTTCACCACTGAGAGAAAGAAAGTGGCTTAGTATCTCACCCAAGGAAGGCGATGCGTTAATGGCTTAGTCGTGGCTGAGCTCATAGTGCGAAGAGTTTGATGGAAAGCAATGCTGAAAACTCATCAGATGGAAAGGAATGTGTTGCATGGACGTGTGGATTGGGTTCCATAGATCATGCACGAAGAAAGTGTCTCCTTTCATACGGATCCTGCCCTTGTTAGGATTCCCAGATTGTTCGGTTTGAATCAACTTTAATAGCTGCCATGACCTTCTCCTCGTCCTCTGTATAATTCTGAACTTGATGTGGTCATGAGACAAGCTCCCACGCAGCATTGAGAGTTGTTGCGTCATAATAAGAGCCTTTCTTTTGAGTGCGCTTCAAATGGAAGTGCGTTGTCCAATTATGTTGTTATCATGCTCGAATGCATCGAATGCATGGTTATCCTTATTCTAAACTCGAGATCGAATAGCATTTGTTGCGAAACAAATATTCAACTTACCATGTACGATGGATTGAGTCACGCTATTCAAGGCTTCATAAAATTTTCCTGAATCGGAGATGAAGGTTTATTACGGTGCAGAATGAAACGATTCATATTGCTCAACATTTTTTCTCCTAGAAATGAATTGAATGTGAAGGTCGACTCTAAAATACCAGTTGGCCGTTTTGCATGCTACATCCTTGTTACTTGTAAATGGTCTCTTTGAGAAACTCTGAGGTAATAAGCAATATTTATACCCTTCCATTATGTATGTCCAATCGAGAAATAAAAGTATTCCTTTACTGGAGTTCGAGAAACTTGTTTTTAACAAATGGACGATTATACTGTAGTTTCTAGCTAATTTTAGCTAGCTTATTTCTATTAGCTTTGATCCACGACTAAGGAAGAATTCATATGGTTGTTACCTGTACATTTTTCCAAGGTCCTCTTGGTTGCCCCAGTTGTTCAATATATTTTTTGAAGGGCTTATTTTATGTGTTGCAAATTGTAACATAAAGGATCTTTTTAGTTTATGGAAAAATGAGTATATTGTGTAGCTCACATTATACATGCCATACTAAGATCCCAATAGTGGCATAATTGTTGATTGGAGCCGAGATTGTAGAGTGCACTTTGCCAAAATACTAAAGGACTCAATGCAAAAGAATCTTGATTGCCAAAGCGAGGAAAGAGTTAGTGTGGGGTTCAAAATTGATTGCAACACCGAGTTAGAGGATTCAAAACTCACCGAGTTGAGATTTGTGCAAACTCTATCCACATGGACCCCCCTCCTCTTCAAGTCAAACGGGTCAATGGGGGGGTCCCGACATTATGTTAATTAAATTAATATTTTTATTTAAATATTTTAATAATAATATTTATTATTATTATTTAAATATTTTATTTAAATATTCTTTTAATTAATTGAGAAGACTAGGTCATCAGGCAATTAATGACCCATGATGGAACCTTCTCAGGTGGTTCAACTAACTGTAATAAATACATCATGGGCCTTCATTTTAGGAATGTAATTATGACATTTCCTCTTCTTTCTCACATATTCTTCTATAAATGTAAGTTGGAAGCTCATTTCAAAGGGTTCCAATAGTTCAGACAAGTTGGACAGTTAGATATCTCAGGCGAGTGTATACTTTTCAAGAATCCTCTCTCTTCTGCAAGTTGTTCTTGTGTGTTGAGAGAACTTTCAAGCCTCCTCTTCAAGACTATAATGGCAAACTATTGCCTCTTCTGAATGTATGATGCATTGTGCATGTTATTGAAGCAATAAAAGTGTGTGTTTTGTGACTAATCTCGGTCCTTTCATCCTTTTATGCTTCTTTGTGCCTTTCTCATACTTGCAGGTACAATATGCAAGTTTAAGTTTCTATTGCAGGTTCTTGGAGTTTTGTGCTTATCAGAGTGGTGGAGTATTGCATGCAGTTGAGTTGTGGTGTCTGTTCACCCTTCTTGAGTTCATCCTTCTTCACTTGGGAAACTGGTATATTTCTCGGTCTGATAAAGTTTAACAAAGGGAATGCGTGTCTCTTAGTTTGTGGTATCATGTACCCTCTCTAAGTTGCAGTAGGTGAAGTTGACTTGTGGTGCACACACCCTCTTCAAATTAACCCTTCCTGAGTCTGGAAACACCCTTTATTTGGTGCATCACCATCCCTAGTATAGTTTCATTTCTGTAAATCTCTTTCCCTAAAACCCCATGAAAATGTTAGCATAGGACTAGATAATCATTTTCACTGTGTAGGATCCCGATCACATTCAGGGTATTCACACAAATCCCGATTATTCCATTTTCATTTATGCTTTAATTATGGGCTAACCCAATTTGATTTCTCTATGGGCTCAATAATGCCATATTTCAACATCTTGTCAATTTCCTCTTTAAGTTTTATCACGAAGGTTAGGGTTCATCTCAGAAGGTCTCTTCCTAACCGGCACACACCTCCTTTAATTTAATTTTCATCTAGCCTAAGGATTAATGCATGCCTTTAACTCATGGTAGCCCTCTATGAAATAAGTCCTAATAAAGTTGTGTAGTAACTCAATTATCTTAGCCACTTCAGATTTAGACCAATAATATCCAATTATGACCTTTCTTAGGTTCAACATTTGTGCAAATGTTCACTTTTTTGTCTTCATGGGTTCATGGTAGGCACACACCTTCTCATCCACATAGTCTAATACCTCGTGTGTACCCTCCGAATGATTTATGTCCAAATTTTCCACTTCTTCATCATCCACCATGTAGACTATCTTTCCTTTCTCCTTCTCCAAGCAAGTGCTCTCAAATAGTTATGCATCTGTCTCATCTACTTCATCAAAATGAACTTCTAGGTATGAATCACCAAATAACTCCTGAATGAGTTCTTCCACCCTTTCATTATCTCCCATGGTCAAGTGCTTCATAACCTATAATACCTCTTTCATCGAGGTTTAGTGGAGAAATAGTCAAAATTTCAGATCATACCCATAGTCAAGTCTTGCCAATTTCTAGTCTCTATGTACAACTCCAGCATAAACATACCAAGTGCGAGCGCAACCTCGTAAGGTGAAATAAAGCTTGTGTACCCACAAAGAAGGTTGTAAAACTTCCCTTCCTCTATCTAGAGTCTCTCACACCTTTGTTGAATGTGGTGCTAAAAATGATTATTACCATGATATTCACAAATTTAAGTAGGTTCATTACTTCGATAAACCTTGCGATGATAGGGAAACTCTCACCTCTCTCCATTATATGAGATTATCCCTTTGAACCATCCACTAGAGTGCTGCTTATCCCGCACAGGGTATAAAATAATATATTCCTTTTGTCCACATGATCCTTCCATTAGAATTCCATGGCTAGCGGAATACCTCGAGGTTTCCTTCACCAATGTATTGGGGTATAGGGTTGTTGCCTAACCACCTAACACAACGCACCCTACTTATGCATGCAGCTTATGCTTCTTACCTCACACCCAACCATCTTATAGGTCCTTTTCACCCAATTTTTGTAGGAAATACTTGTAGTAAGACTAATGGACTCGTGCATCATCCCACTAGAGGAATCCTTCCTTAGATGGCTCAAGAACTTCCGGATCTCTGAATGGTGCGCACATAAATTCGCCCTCGATCTTCTTCACTTAAGGGCTCATCATAAGGAGCAGATTTATTGTCTATCAAAGGGATAATAACTTGTTCCTCCTTGTTATCAAAATGGATATATCCCTTGTTAAAACGTAGATACAAATTATTTTTACATAGCACCAAGGGTGCCCAAGTAGAGCTGGGAAGTTGTCCACTTCGCAAGCACTAAGACCTCAAAGTCCCTAGTGAACTTGGCCCCTCGTATATTAATAGATGCATCCTTCAAGAATCTAATTGATCATGGCCTTAGTACGATCTTCCATATACAATACATTGGAATATGGCTGCAATGGAGGTCTTCCCATCTGAACCCATGCATCTAAAGTAAGAACATTCACTTCCGCACCTATGTCAATCAAGATATTGCTCAAAATCCATCCATCCACAACAACATTTAGAGTGATCTCCTTGTCATAATCCAAGCTATGGGGAGGGAGATTAACATGAAAAATATGCCATCCATTCTTAATACCAGCGCATAGAGTGTTTCCCTATAACCAACTCCCTAGTAATGGAATAATATTCTCCCGCGCAACATCTTGCATACTTCTTTCGCATCATCAACATCCGATTGGAAAGTTTTAGCTGCCTTCTTTTGTTCCAACTTCATGTTCCTTTAAACACTATATTACACTCTAAAATTTTTTTGAGTACGACTATGATTTCCTCATAAACCTCCTTGTGATGTGTAGGGTCTAGATACATTGCATGTAAAACCTCCTCCTTAGTACAATATGATTATGTTGTAATGTTTCTATGGCATGTGCACCCTTAGCATGTGTAGTAATTTTCATAGTACTACATCAAGATCCTATAACTTCAACATCCATTAGTTTTCTAGGCAGCACTGTGATTCTAATACCATCCCCCATGCACCTTTGTTCTCCTATTTTTGGTTCTTTTCTCGATATGTTCATATAAATTTGGGAACTCTTCATATTTGTAATTATTTCCACAAAAATAACAAGTAATGTCCTGAGGGCACTCATGCCTATAATGGTTACGAGATCTGCCCATATAACATGTTTTATGAGGGAACTCACCTCGTCCACCATCGTGGCCTCACCTCTCCGAATCCACCATGCTATCCTCAACCTATACCATGGCCTCCTCAAACACCCTTTATTTTGATAATAGCACCCTTGAGTGTGATCATGATCATGTTGCTCACTTTTATCCCTATAGTTATTCCAAACTACCATTTGTCATACGTACCAATATTAATGGCATCATGGATCCGATCAATCAACCAAAATCTTCAAGATATCATGAGTTGTGGACCTAAAAATCTTACAATAGAAAGAGACATTATTCCTTATCACGCATTGCAGCAATGGACAATGGCTTGCATCATGCTCTAAGTGACATATCTCATAATCTAGTAGTAAGGAACACACCGATTTCGCAAGGAAAACTATCCTTAGTATGCCCTTCCACTTCACAATATGTGCACCAAACTCCCAGTGTGTGCCTCATGCGTTTATTGGCTAATAGTTTCTCTAACTACTTTGCATTGATGCAATATGAGATTCCAAGAATGGGCTCACTCCTATGTCTATGCTTCCGATCACCTCATCATGTAAAGCCACTTCAAGTGCCTTGTGCGGATCTCAGTATATGTATTATGTGAGAGTGTCATCCTAATATGCATGATCAATCCTCGATGAACCATTGTGCATGCTGAATTGCATGAATATCATATGATAGTTTAGACAAGAGTGTTTTGAAATGAGCATCATATTTTGGGACACTCTCGTGAGTTCCCCACTTTCTATCCTTGAGCGTGTTTATAATTTTCTACTCGAACTCAAGGATATAAAATTCTTTAATGAAAGCATCTCATAACACCATATAATCCACACAAGTCTAATTAGGTCAAACTTCTTATACTAGTCAGGTAGCGCATCCTGCTTAATGTAGTTGCAAATAATTTCCTTGATCTCGAAGTCAGAATTTCTTTTGTGTGCCATAGTATCTCATACATATGCACATGCTCAAGAACATCTTCTAGTCCCATATACTCTAGAATACAAAGTGACATCTCCATGTAAATATTTTGGGGTTGGTGAGGACCCTATTCACTAGATCTAGAACCACCTCCGCCTCCAGGATCCACCAAATCCACCAGATCTTGAGCCACCTATTCTTCCCCGATCCTCCACCTAGTAGGAATTGAACTGCAGGAGGATGCACTCGCCTATATTTTACAAGTTGTGCTAAACTAAACTTTACAGTCGTAAAGTCGTAGTTCCTACTTCTCCCGATGTGAGTCCAAAGTTTTACGCACCCGTGTTCTATGCCATGACGCACATGAAAAGGTTCCTCTAACTAATCTTATAAATAACGAGGAAGACATCTTCCCTGCCATAAATTAACTTGCTATTTTATTCACTCCTAAACTTTCTGATAAGTCAACTCTACCTCTTGCTACTCTACTTCCCAAACTAGCTTATTGACTACTGTCTATAATAGAATATGGAAAACCAAGCACAAGAGATAGGTTTCTTGATGGATTCGATGCATGCCCATGGTCCATGTTGTCCATGTTGGTGCAATCTCATAAGAGGCTCAATGAGGGTTCCCTATCATGCTTTCCCAAATGGGGGAGTTCCAAATGCTTTGGCTCTATGTCCTTTGTGTGAGCTCCAAATCCTTCATGAGCCATCTCTCTCCACAATGCCATTCATTCTACAACCTCACGTTGCTTCTCTAAATCCCTCTCATGTGCCTCATTGAACTTAAGTCACCTTTCTTCTCTCTTTCCTTTCTCGCTCGCTTACGTCCCACCATCCTTCACCACACCTACTCCTTCCCCTACGTGTGGTGGGGTTTAGTTAGCCATCGACTTCTCTTCCAAATTCGGGTTACTATTAAGATATTGATTGCAGAGAATTCCACGTGTAGATATTCTCCTTCGGATAACGTAAAATTGAAACTCAAATTACCTTTAGATAAGAGTAAGTGGAAATTGAGTACTCCAAAATATAGCTATTTAGAACACCACGAACCAAGTATCCACAACGCGTGTCCAAATTAGATCAACATCATAGAGAGCCTGAAATTCTTCTTGCATCTAGACAAGTGTGTGAAACCTCCAATTCCTTTTAGACACGTAAGAAACCAGCCACTCGTATAGCTCTATGGGGAAGATAACAAAGAATCTTTCATATAAGCAATCATACAAATTCTTCTCAACCCATGCGTGTGCATCAAACTCAGATCCAATGTTGAATATCTAAGCGTACTCTTCTTCTAGATCTACTATCCACTCCTCAACACTTGCTAAGGTCAACCGGTACATCTTCATCACGCAACATCCTGAAAACAACTAAAAAGAGGTCCCAAAATGGAACCAATGATGTAGCCTAGAATTTAGTGTAAATTACCCAAGACGCTAACACATCACTCAACTTGAGCTGAGAACTCATCCGAAGTGTGCAAAGGCACCAAGTTCTTCTTTAGAGTTTATTATACAAAAATTTTAGCATGATGGTGCATATAGGTATTCAGATTCATAACCAATAGTAAACAACACACATTGCATAAACATGACTCGATCTTATAATATATGTAAGATGAAATAAACAATAACTATAACAAGATTTACCATGCAAGAACCTTGATTGAGTCATGTTCAACATAATTATCTAGCCAATATGAACCATTACATTAATTATTGTAAACCACAAAATCTTCAGTACTATAAAAGTATCTTTATGAGTCATGCATTCAACAAAACCAACAACATAACTCGTATAATAGTTGAATCTCTCTAAACTGTATAAATCAATACAAATATATAAGGTGGGGATTTTCCTTCACCACCCATGCACTTCTCAAAATAGGTCACATGCTAATAATAGTCATGCACCTTTTCAAAAGGATGCACAATATGCAAGTGTTCTAACAATATACTTCCTATAGTTAACTCTCGAGTAGAAATCCTATTATTATCCTAAACTATGCATGACGCCTCTTGTTGCTTGTTCCCAAAATACCATTGCATGGACCACAAGTATTCATGTCTTTTTGTGCTCAACACACTAAATCTAAAAATAGCCTTTAAAATTGAAACGACTAAGTCCTTGATCCTAGGTGCTTCATATATCATTGTAAGCACCATGCTCTCTTCCAAAGGCCCAAAACTTAGGCCATTTTTTTCTCGTCTAACAAATGTTTGAGTTAACACCAAGACAAGAGAAATAAAAATAACAACTTAAATTTTCCCACACAAAATAGTATTTGCTATCTATACTCCACTTCATTGTCTTAATCCTTCTCACCGATGCAACCTAAAATCTACCGTGTGAATAACCTAGGCATCGCCGACACATCACCCACCCTAAGCTAAGTGATCCTCCAAAGCCCATAAAGGTACCATGCCCTCTTTTAGAGTTTCTTGTGTAGATGTTAGTGTGATGGTGATAAAACATATTCAGATCCATAATTAAACATAAACATTCCACAATACATAATCCAGATCTAGATCTTAGAGAATCATGAATTTAAACAATTACCATAATAATATTAACCATACATGAACAAGATTCAGCTTATGTTTAACACCATTATCCACCAATATATTCCATTACATTAAACATGTTAAAAACACAGAAGCTTCTTACATTATATGGTATATCCATAAGTCATGTGCGCATCAAATCTATAAGTATAACTCTACAATAATTTAGTCCCCCTAAACTACATAATTCAATACATATTTATAGAGGTGGGGACTTTCCTTCACTACCTATGCACTTCTCAAAATAGGTCGCATGCTGATAATAGCCATGCACCTTTACAATATCATGCATACTTCAAAGTGTTCTAATAATAGATGTCCTATATTTAATTGGAAAAATCAATCCTATTATTAGCTAAGACTTGTAAAAATGGGAAAAGAATCTCCAGGTTAGAGGCTGGTTCCTCAACTCCTCTGATCAGGTGTATTACTTGCAAGTTGCAGAGGTTTTAAACTCAAAATCCTACTCTAAATTCCAAGGGACAGAGATAGAGAATGCAAAAAACTGAAACTAATGCTAATAAGGTGATGCACCAAAGGAGTGGTGAGCATTTTTTACTTCTGCAAGATTGACACAGATCATAGAAATGCAACAAACATCATGCAAAACTGATAAAATGTAATGAAAGATCATGGGTAAATCAAACAACACAAGAGAGGACTTGAAACTCATTCACAGAGCTTGCATTGTCATTTTCAATATCAAAATACATGCATTACATCAACAGAAGGTAGAAAATATGTTGCAGTCTTGAAAGAGGTCTGATATTCCACAAAATCACTTTCTAGGGTGAAAGAGGGAGCTTATAAAACATAAAAAATGTCCAACCCTTTCAAAAATGAGCCAAATCGGCTTTTAATAATGCCCATTCGAGCTAGGAGAGAGAAACATGGGAAAACGTGAGAGAAAGCTTCAACCACCAACCAAAATGCATAATAAAAAGCATGGGCATCCTTAAAGGTCCATTCCTTGACATTTTTCACCATCTTGGGAGAGAATGCGAGCCATTCTTCATTAAAAATGGTGGTTGAAATGTCATTTTGTTCATTTCCACGTGCGAGAGGTGTTTTTCAATTTTATCTCTCTCAAAATCCATCAAAATACAAAAATTGACCCTAGAATCATGTAGATAATTTCACCATCTTTCCGTTGATATAAAGAACGTGAAAAACCAAGCTCTGGATCGAAAGTTATGGTCATTTGAAAATTTAGGGCAAAACAGGGCCAAAATGGGTTGGCGGGCCAAAATTTGAAATTTTCCCACTTTTTGCATTTGGGAAAATTTCCCAAAAATCTCTCATGCCCCACCAATCCGGTAGTGCCATGTGGCACTGATTCCATTGGACGCGGGCCTTCTGCTGCTTCATTTTCCATCATTTTGGCCTTTGGAAAATTTTCCAAAATTCTGTCCGATACCAGGATGACCGAGGGACACGTGGCATGATGTGATTTGCATTGCGGGCATTTTTCTCTTAAATTTTCCATCACTTTTGACCATTTTTTTGACTTGGACACATGGAAAAACCCCATTGGATGTGGGCTTTCCCATTTTTCCCATTTTTCCTACTGGGCTTTCTTGCATTTTTTTGCCACCACTTGGACACGTGGCATGATCCCTTGGCTCTGGGTTTTGGGGCGGGCTTTTCCTTTCAATATTTCCTTTGAATTTTCTTTGGGAAAAATTCCCAACTTTCCCCACATTCTACCAGTCTTGGACACATGGCGAGATCCCATTGGACGTGGGCCTTGGGGAAAACATT
This sequence comes from Taxus wallichiana var. yunnanensis, assembly GCA_018340775.1. Classification (NCBI taxonomy): domain Eukaryota; kingdom Viridiplantae; phylum Streptophyta; class Pinopsida; order Cupressales; family Taxaceae; genus Taxus; species Taxus wallichiana. Next base: position 705,590,513 of record CM031239.1, read on the forward strand.
TCTCCTTTACTCTAACCTTTGGGAAAAATTCCCAATTCTCCCAGCGCCGCTCTCATGCTTCGACCCCCTTGAGACACGTGGCGATCATCGTCCTCACTTGGGCGCGGGCCTTGGGGCTCTAAAATTAACTTTTTCCTCTCGCCAAAACACTTCACAAAATTTTCAATTTTACCTCCACCCTCCGCCACTCCTTTGGCCTAAGGACACGTGGCACAATGTGATTGGATGCGGGCACTTTTCTGAAAATTTTGTTTGTGTCAACCCTTAGGAAATTTTCCTAATTTCTTCCCCTTGGACACGTGCGAAATCCCATTTCGTCGGCGGGCCTTCGGGGTGAAAATTCCTTCTGAAACCTTGCCAAACACTTGGTAAAATTCCAAGTTTACCTCCACGCCTCCGCCCTCCGAGGACACGTGGCCTCATCTTATTGGCTCGGGCTTTTCAGGGGAAAATTTCCCACAAAAACTCTATGAGCCATAACTTCAAAAATACATGGAGTTAGGAGGAAAAATTTACCTTTCTGGAAAGCTGAGAAAAATCTCTATCCAATGGTGCCATTTCTAGAAGGTCTTGAGTGCCTAAAAAGAAAAAAATTATGACTGAGGCACAAGAGAGGGAAGAATGAAGGGAGTTAGCCACAAAATGAGCAAGGGGCTCATTTTGGATAACAATTTTGGTGACTCAGAGGGGTCATCTGCCTGTTGGATGAAGTTACCAATTTCCTGAAACAATCCATTGGGCATGGAGTCATTAAATTCTCTGCTTGGTACCCCAACTAATTAGAACACTGCAAGGAGGAAGATGGAGGGTAGAACACCATCTGATTGGAGCAAGGCCTGCAAAACACATTTCTGGAACAACAAGCTTGTGCCAAAGCACTTAGGGAAAGCAAAGCTAAACTACAAAAAACAATGTGCATAAGCACTTGGAGGAATGAAAACCTAAGCTAATATGTACAAGGTGGAGAATTTCTTTCAGTAGCAATGCTTTAGATGGATTCCATTGACTGGAATCTATAATTCTTCACCATCTAATGTAGACAATTGGAAGGCATTGTTGTCCTTACACTTTGTGACCATGTATGGGCCACTCCAAATGGCATCAAATTTTGAATGCCTCCCGGTTTTGCTCTGTCTGCATCCCATTTTAACACTAGATCTCCAACTTGGAAAGATCTATCCTTGGCCTTTCTATCAAAGGTCTTCTTGATCAAAGCTTGATCCTTCTCCATTGCTTAGGATGCCTGATTTCTGATTTCTTGGAGCTCCATCAATTTTGCATATCTAACCTCCATGGGTCCAAACTCCAACAACTCCAACTATTTCATGAGTTCCAATGTTGGCAACTCAAGTGACATGGGCAAAATTACCTCTCTTCCATAAACAAGCTTGAATGGAGAGTTACCTATAGATCTCTTGGGAGTTATCCTATCAGCCCATAAGGCTGATTTCAACTTAGTATGCCAAGACCTCTGATTTTCATCAAGAGTCCTCCTAATGATCCTTAACAAGTTCTTGTTTGTAGATTCAGCTTGGCCATTACCCTGAGGGTAATAATTTGATGAAGTGCTTAGGTAGATCCCATTCTTGACAGCCCATTCAATTACCTTGGACCCAATGAATGCCAATGCATTATCTGATATTATTGTAGCAGGTATGCCAAATCTGGTTGCTATTCCCTCATAGAAGTCTAGGATGCTAGATTCATTTGCTTCCTTGAGTGCTACTTGCTTCAGTCCACTTGGTGAAGTAATCTGTTGCTGTTAGAATCCATTTGTGTCCTTGGCTTGAATTTGGATTAATGACTCCAATGAAGTCCAAACCCCATTGCATGAATGGCTGGTCAACTAAAATTGGATGCAATGGAAGGGCAGCTAGTCTCTCCTTACCCGTGAAGAATGCACAATTCTTGCACCTCTTGATCCATGCATAACAATCACTGAAAATCTTGGGCCAATAATAGCCAGCCCTCATGATCTTTAGAGCTATCACTCTCGGTGCAAAATGACCACTAGCTGATCCACCATGGAACTCTTCCAACACCTTGTGAATCTGATTTGTACCAATGCATCTCAGCAGCACTCCATTCACATCCCTTTTGAACAAAACACCATCAACAAGGGCATATGGGACAGCCTGCAATCTAAAGTGTCTTCTTTTGGTCTTGTTCATCTCTGGAGGGCATAGACCTATGTTTAGGAAGTGCATTATGTCTTGGGTCCAGCAAGGAGTGAGGACACCATCATTTTCTTCTTGAGTGCTTCCTTGCTCATGGTTGTCTTGCAACTGCCAAAACAACCTCCTTCTCATTGCATGCTTCCTTGTGTTTATTCAAGACCAGCTTCTCACACAATCCTTTTCCTCTAACCAACTTGGTGACTTTGATCTCAATGTCATACTCCATGACACGAGTAATCCAACCTCTCTTTTTCATTTAGGTCTTTGTTGAGGAGGAAGTCTTTAACTCCCACATGAGAAACCAACAATTGAACCTTGTTGTTTGAAACTAGATGCTTGAATTTCTTCAAGCTCCTGATTACTTGCAAGAACATGCTTCTCAATGAAAGAATACCTCACCTCATAGTCCTCCAGGCTTTGGCTGAAGAAAGCAATTGGCTGCTCATCATTGTCTTTGTTCTGCTGTACCAAAATTGCAGAAATAGTATCATCACCCCCAAATGCATAGAGGATGAAATCCTTGGAGAAATCTGGGTTAATGAGAGTTGGGGCTTGTGAGATGGCTTCTTTGATTGCTCCAAAACTTTCTTTTCCTTCTGCTGTCCATTTGAAAGCTATGCTTTTCTTTAACATCTTGGTGATAGGCTTGACTAGGGCTGCAAAATTTGGGACAAACCTCCGAAAAAATTTATCCTCCCCAAGAAACTTTGAAGGGCCTTCTTGTGGCTTGGCAATGGTAGTGCTCTTATGGCTTCAACTCTTTCTGATCAATTGCTAATCCTTCTTTGGAGACAATGTGGCCAAGGAGCTTTCCTTCATGGGCTAGAAAAATACACTTTTTAGGATTCAAGGATACCCCAAATCTTCTGCACCTTTGGAACACTTGTCTCAAATGAAAGAGATGGTCTACTACATTTTTGAAAAAAGTGATATCATCAAGATATATCAGCACCATGTTGTTAATCAAATCCTTGAACGCCATGTCCATTTCCCTTTGGAAAGTAGCTCCAGCGTTGGACAACCCAAATGGCATTTTCTGTATGCATAAGTTCCCCATTTGGTTGTAAAGGTTGTCTTGAACTGATCCTCTTCTTTCACCATAATCTGATTGTACCCTGAATAGCCATCAAGTAATGAAAACCTCTCAGAGCCAGCAACAACTTGCAAAATCTGCTCCATAGAAGGAAGTGGGTAATGATCCTTGAGAGATGCTCTATTCAAATCTCTGAAGTCAACACACAATCTGATTTCTCCACTCTTCTTTCTAATTGGAACCAAGTTGGCCACCCAACTAGAATGCTTGATAGGGAATATGATACTTGACTCTATCAACTTATTCAATTCTTTTCTCATGAGAGGCTCCATGTGTGGATTGACTGGCCTTTGTTTTTGCTTGATGGGTTTAGTACTTGGATCCAATTCAATGGTGTGTTGAGCTAACTCGGGATTGAAACCTTTCAAATCTTCATAGCTCCAAGCAAACACATCAGGGAATTCTTGACAAAGTTGTATGAACTCATACCTTTCTTGCTCAGTTGTCACTTTACCAACTTGGAGTGATTTGCCTTCTTCCACCAAGATGGACACTTGAATCTTCTCCCTTGACTTGGATGTTTGCTTTCTCCTTCCTAAACTGATCATTAGGATTGAAAATGGACTCCAAAGTAATAAGTCCCTTTGGTAGTTTGTTGGTTCTCAGTTGTACCACTTGGTCACCATACTGCTGCTCCAACTTTTCCTGATTTTTAGTTGAGAACTCAACCTCTTCTTGCAAGAAATGGATGATTTGTTGATCATTTTCAAACACTTGCCAACTTACATTGTTGTCTAGCACTGAAGGCCTTACAATCACATGGATGTTTGGCTGTACCTTGTCTTTTTGGATGCTTTCAACAACATCAAAGGCTGCTCAACCGCTTAACTGTAAAGCTTGTCAGCAGCTTGGTTCTCTTTTCTAGGAATGGATTTGATGCCAAAGCCCTCAAAATCTTCAATGAGGTCCCACACCCTATTTTTGTAGCACTTGAGTAGATCATTCTTGGCAGCATGCTGCCCCTTAACTTGGTTGACAATCAACTCACTATCACCAAAGACTTGCAAGTTCTTTATCCTTCTTTTGATTGACCAATGTAATCCTTGTATCAAAGCTTCATATTCAGCAGTGTTATTAGAACATGCAAACTGAAATCTAAAAGCTGAATAATACTTAACTCCTTGAGGTGAAACAAGCATAGCTCCCCCTCCTGCACCTTGTCTACTCCTTGATCCATCAAAAACAACTGCCATACCTCATTGTCATCCTTGTGGTCTGGCTTGGTGATGCTAGGAATAGGCTGATTTTCTTCATGCATGCAATAGACTCCTAGCTCAGATTCTTCTATTTCTTGATAAGGATCAAAAGCATGCACCTTGCTTTCCCATTCATCAAGAGTCAAATCTGGGATGCTTCCAACCTTGGTGTCAACTTCATCAGTGCTTGGATAATCCTCTTGATCAAATGCTTTGAACAATTGGTATTGATTTGGCTTGGAGTGTGAGGCTCAATGTGAAAGTTTGCAATAGGTTCAGATCTGATTGTGGCCTTGGTTCCATATCTTGTTCTAAACAACATGTGTGACCAATCAACAGATAAGTAACCTCCAATCTTGGCTGTGAAATCCCTTGACAAACATAGGGCAAAGAGTGGTGGAAGATCTATTACTGAGACATCTTGTAAAACAACAACGTTGGGGCATGCATGCAAAGTAAGACTCAAGTTTTTAATCACTCCTACTATTTTACTATTGTGTCCCATCCAATTGCACTACCCCTTTGGATATGACTTCATATTGAAGCCCCAACTGATCAGCTATTTGCTTGGGCATTACTGAACTACTTGCCCCGAATCAATCATGCAATTGTGTACTAATTGGTTTCCAATGATCAATGAAACATAGAATGGAGGGGGCTTCAACATTTTACCTTGCTATCCTCCATGATTCCCCTCAGGCTGGGCAGCATTTGTGAGTACCTTCTCTTGCATTTGGACCTGCTGATTTGAAGTTGACCAGTCCTTCATGGCAACTTGTAGCAAATCTCTTTGGCCTAGGATGGATAGTGATTCCCACATTGATATGTTTACATTTGTCTTCTTCATCTGATCAATGATGTTGAATGGAGATGAAGCATCTCTCTGTTGTCCCTTGGCTTGCACATTCATTCCTTGCACATGGGCAGCAACAACTGGCATTTGAGTTGGCCTAGGAGTTGTTTTAGGCAGTCCTTGCGTGTTTGGAACTGCATTTTGTTTGCCAATAATTTGTGGAGTGGTAGAAGGTTGTGGATTACTTGGAGCCAATGGCTGTTCTTCACCCAAATTTCTCCTTTTTGACCTTGTGTTGGCTGCTAACACTTTGGGAGGTTGTTTGATTCATGCCACAAAAATCTTCTACCTGCCAGTTTACAAGTGTGGTATCATTTGGAGCTGATTGTTGCTGGATGTTTCTTGTTGTTGGTTATTTCCTTGACTCCCTTCACCCTCCACACCAGTTTTTGTCACCATTAATGCTTGATTTAAGGCACCATTGAAGCACATAGACTAGTTGTGAGGTTCATTGCATGGGAAACACCAATCATACTCTTGAGCTATGTTGTTTTGCACTGGCACTATTGCTTTAGAGGTAGATGTAGCATTGGGATTATAGGGCTGAAATGGTCTATTGGCAGGAGGTCTTGCTTGATTTTGATTTGCAATTGGATTGGGTGGTCTTTGAGGCTGGTATGGCTACCTGTTAGGCTGAGCTTGAGGCTAGAAAGAAGGTCTAAAACCTTGGGCTTGCTGCCTCTTGAGTGTAACCAGCTCATTACCTAAATTTTGCAATTGCTTCATGACTTCTTGAAGTTCATTTGAGGCACTAGAAGATGAAGTAGAAGCTTCACTTGAATTCTGATTTCTAGGAGTGGGAATAGGAGCTAAAATAGGCACTTGACTAGTGCTTGGACTCTCTAAACTTGGATATAATGGCATTGGAGGCCTAGGAGCTAGCTTGCCAACTTGAATCAAATAATTTTCAGCTCTAATGGCAATGTTATAAGCAGCAAGGATAGTTGTGCCTCCCATGGATTGAATTAACATAGAAATATCAGAATTTAAAGCTTTAAGGTAATATAGAAAAGCACCTTCTGCTGTTGGCCTTACTGCCACTAGAATTCTCTCCCAAGTCATTTGAAACTGAAGTTGAAGTCAGTCAGTTGCTCATTGGGAGCTCTCTTGATGGTTGTCAATTGTTCCAAAAGGGACAAGTTATCTCCCTTTTCTCCAAACTACTCATGGAGGGCTATACATAGCTGGTTCCAATTTTGGATAGAACCTGAGGCAAGACTCCTGAACCATTGCAAAGCTTTCCCTTTGAATGAAGATGCCAAGCAGTTTGACAACAACTTGCATCTCATTAATCTCATGGATTACACAAATATTAGCAATATCCTTGACATGATCACTAGGAGTGGTCTGATTCTCTCCAGTAAAGTATGGAATGTTCTTCAATGCTTGCAACTGGGATTGGATTTTGTGCATTGAGAGAAAGTGGGATGCTTCCAGTGAAATTGACATAGGGGTTGTGTTGTGCCATTCTGATTGGCCTTAGAACCCTTGTTGATTGAATGAAAGGTCTACTAGGTGGAGGAGTTGATAGAGTTCTATTTGGTGGAGATGGAGACCTTTGAATTCTCCTCCCTCTTTGCCTTCTTCTTGGAGATAATTGCAGATACTCAAACAAAACCTCTTCTTCTCCAACTCTTGACCTTGTGGTGATTCTTCTCATGAGTTTTCAGTCTGCACTTGGCTAAAACCAGCTGATTCTTCTTCCTTGGAGTCACCAGATGTGCAATTTAGGGCTCTTTTAAGCAAGAAACTTGCAAAAAATGCACATCAATTTTTTTGCAATGAAGATGAAGACCTCTAAGGTCCCACTGGGCATGCCAAAACTATTAGTGCAAATCAGCACACCCCCCTGGATGTTGATCAGATTTCTAGTTTGACATTTTGGACATCCAGTGTGATTGCACAACATTGAATCTTTTCCCCAAGTGTGGGACTTGTAAAAATGGGAAAAGAATCTCCAGGTTAGAGGCTGGTTCCTCAACTCCTCTGATCAGGTGTATTACTTGCAAGTTGCAGAGGTTTTAAACTCAAAATCCTACTCTAAATTCCAAGGGGACAGAGATAGAGAATGCAAAAGAACTAAAACTAATGCTAATAAGGTGATGCACCAAAGGAGTGGTGAGCATTTTTACTTCTATAGATTGACACAGATTATAGAAATGTAACAAAACATCATACACAAACTGATAAAATGTAATGAAAGATCATGGGTAAATCAAACAACACAAGAGAGGACTGAAACTCATTCACAGAGCTTGCATTGTCATTTCAATATCAAAATACATGCATTACATCAATAGAAAGGTAGAAAATATGTTGTAGCCTTGAAAGAGGTCTGGTATTCCACAAAATCACTTTTTAGGGGAAGAGGGAGCTTGTAAAACATAAAAATGTCCAACCCTTTCAAAATGAGCCAAATCTGGCTTTTAACAATGCCCATTCGAGCTCAGGAGAGAGAAACGTGGGAAAACATGAGAAAGCTTTCAACCACCAACCAAATTCATAATAAAAACATGGGTATCCTTAAAGTCCATTCCCTGACATTTTTGGCAATGCTGGGAAAGAATGCGAGCCATGCTGCATTAAAAATGGTGGTTGAAATGTCATTTTTGTTCATTTCCACGTGCCAGAGGTGTTTTCCAATTTTCTCTCTCTAAACTCCACTCAAACACAAAATTGACCATAGAATCATGTAGAGAATTTCACCAGTTTTCCGTTGATATAAATAACATGAAAAACCGAGCTCTGGATTGAAAGTTATACTCATTTGAAAATTTAGGGCAAAAGCAGGGGCCAAAAGCGGGTTGGCGGGCCAAAATTTGAAAATTTCCCACTTTTTGCATTTGGGAAAATTTTCCCAAACTTTTCTCCATGCTCGAGTGATCCAGGGCCATGTGGCACTTTTGATTGGACATGGGCCTTCACGCTTCATTTTCCATCGTTTTGGCCTTTGGAAAATTTTCCAAAATTCTCCGTCGGGGATGACCCGAGGACACGTGACACGATGTGATTTACTTGCAAGATTTTTTCTATTCTGTTGTTCCATCACTTTTGACCATATTTTCTGACTTGGACATGTGGCAAAACCCCATTAGATGTGGGCTTTCCCTGCCATTTTTTCCCTGCGGGCCTGACTTGCATTTTTTGCACCACTGGACACGTGGCACGATCCCATTGGCTCGGGTTTTGGGGCGGGCTCTCCCTTTCAATATTTCCTTCGACTTTTCTTTGGGAAAAATTCCCAACTTTCCCCCACATTCTCGCCGATCTTGGGACACATGGCAAGCTCCCATTGACGCCTTGCCTTGGGGTTAAACATTTCTCCTTTACTCTAAACCTTGGAAAATTTTTTTCCCACTTCTCCCCGTCGCTCCGATGCTTCGCGCCCCCGGTGACACGTGGCATGTCCTCATTGGCTGTGGGCCTTGGGGAAAAAATTAACTTTGCACCCTTGCCAAACACTTTGCCAAATTTTCAATCTTTCCTCTCGCCTGCTGTTCGTGTAATTTCTGGGTTTGCACACTTTACTCGATTTTCCATGCTCCATTTTTGCTCAAAAGCATCTTTTTGGCTCAGTGGTGGTGGTGTAAACTCATTCTACCCAGTTGAATGCCTTTGATATGCTCATAATGTTGTTATTCTCGCCTATTTTGAAGCAAAATCAAAGTTTTCCCTTTATTGTGCCCTAATTTTTCATTTCAGACGGCCGTGTTGTTTTTTCCTTGCCCAAATTGTGCAAAAACTTGAAATGGAGGGAATTCGAGTCATTTACTACTAAAATCCTAATCCCTAGGCCTAAATCATTGTGAAAATGTGATTCAATTGATTCAAAGTGAAAAATCTACCTTCCTTGTGAAAAATTTGATTTCGGAAGCATCCCCTACATTTTTGCCTTTTTTGACGGCATACGGGCATGTTCTACCCATCAAATTTATCATTGCAACATTTATGCTAACGTGGCAGGTTTCTATTAGCCGAGGATGTGTGGGAAAAGTTTATAACTTGTCATTTTTAAAATTTTTGGTGAGGGAAAATTTTTGTCCGCAGCCCCACAGTGCTATAGTGATGTGCCTACGTGGCACGATTTGATTGGTTGATGGATCGGCGGGTGGCGGGCCGCACTTAGGAAATTTTCTTCCATTTTGGAAAGTTTCTCAAAATCAAATTTTTTCCCGAAGGCCCATAGAAATGGCATGATGACATGTGGCACAGAAGGTTAGGCGGATGGTGAAGGACTTGGGAAAATTTTGATGTCTTTTGGCTCAAGGTGTCAGGGGAAAAATTTGGCCCGTGTGCCCGTGCCCAATGGGAAGGCGACACGTGGCACGGGAGGATCAAGCGGCGGCGGTGGAGTTGAAATTTTTTCAAATTTTTGCTCAAAATGCCAAAGGAAAATTTTGACTTGGAGGCCCGCACCAATACGAAGTGGACACGTGTCCAAGAAAGTTAGCATGGATGGGCGGAATTTGTGAAAATTTTGAAGTCTTTTAACTTCAAAATGTTAAAGTTACAATTTGGCCCAAAGGCCCGCGATGAGTAGGAAGGCGACACGTGTCCGGGAGGAGAAACGGGAATGGGGGCCGAAGAAAACTTTTGGGAATCTTTACCCTTGGTGTAAAAGGTAAAAAATGAAGAATAGGCCCGTGTTCAATGAAAACAAGACACGTGTCCTACATTTGGCGGAGGTTTGGAGCATGGAGAGGAAGTTGAAAATTTTGCAAAATTTTAGCAAAAATCTCAAGGTGAAAAATAAACCCACGGAAAAATTTGGGGGGTCGTCTCCACATCCAATAGGATAGAGACACATGGCACATTTCAAAAGGTAAAAAGGAGAGCGCGGGCCCACAGAGGATTTTGTGCTCGCAGAGGAATGAAGGTAAATTTGGTGAGTCGGCTCCACATCCAATGGGAGAGCGACACATGGCAGAGAAACAACGGGCATTCGGGGGTGCGGAACATTTTGAGAAAATTTTCCTTTTCTCAAAAAAGTGGCAAAATTCATCAAATTGGCCTGCCGTTTTGGTGGAGGCCCACATGAGGACACGTGGCACATTCAATAGGCATGTGGGGAAAATTTTCAAAATTTTCTCGGAGTTCAAAAGGGTTTAAAATTCATTTTAAGGATTGGGGCCCACCCCAATCATGTTTGGACACATGTCCCACCTCGTGTAAAGGCAAAAAGGTAATATTTGAGGATCTCATCAAGACACATGGAGGGCGGAATTTTAAAGTTGATTTTAATTAACAACAACCATGCAATTTCATTTTTTGGGTGCCATGGAAGCTCCAAGAAGTGTGGAATTGTCATTTTTGCACCAAATCACATGAAATTTTATATGAATCTACATCCCTTTGGCCTTCTGAACACAATGGAACCATTATTTTGAGCTGATTTGGTGCCCTATAGTGTTTTTCATGAAATATTTTCCTCATCCCGTGAAAAACATGTGAAAGGTGAAAGTAAAAAGTTGCAGAGTTAAAAATGGTGAGGGAAAAAGGTGAAAAATGATTGTAAATGCATGCTAGCATGGTGGAATGCCAAAAATGTGACCCTAGGATGGATAAGGATCTGAGTTCATGTAATATTTTAAAATATTTGTGCATCTCTCGCACTTGGCGAGTGTTTTTAGTTTTATATCATTTTTCATCAAATGGATAGGGTTTTGTAACAAATTTGATCCCTTTGGCATATTCTTTGCTTGGGATGCAAGGATCCAAGTTGGCATAGGGTATATGATGTAATTTGGAAGCATTTTGTAGGTCTGTTGAGAATTTTGGAGAAGGAGAGAAGAATTTTCACAGGGAAAACTGGAAGAAGTCCATTTCCTTTTGAGAAATTGCCTGAGAGCCATTTTTGCTCTAGTTTGCATCAAATGTTCATCATGTTGAGTTGGTTTCAGCTATAAAGCCATCAACAAGCTTTGAGATTATCTAAATAACATTCCCTTGCTGATATATTTGATCAAATTCTTGGATTAACTAGTTTTATCTCTTGGCAAAGCTTGCATACACTTGTATTTTAGTATGTTTTCAATTTGTGTTTCATGCTTATGTTGCGAATCTTGTGTTTGGGATCTTTATTGGTCATGCATGGTCTCATTTCTTGTAGAGGGTTTGAAGGCATCTGTAATCTTCCATTCAAGAGCATTCATTTGAGTGAGATAAACAGATTTAAATTCATCTTACCTTCCTTGTAAATTAAGGGTGTTTGTAAACCTTTGGGTGTACCTTAGGACATGATCTAACAAGGGGTTCTAAATTCTTTATTGATATTTTTCTTCAAGCCTTTGTGGCAGGCTATCAAAGTTTGTATGGAATAGTGTAAATTTGGGCGTCCATATTTGCACACATCTTGGTTGAAAGAGCACTTCAAATTCATTGAAATATCTCTCATTGTTTAGGTGTTGTAATTATTTTGCAAGGATTCCCAAAGAAGGTGATGACTCCTAACTACTCTTGTCCCAACATCTCTCATCAAAATTTCACTTTAAACTAAATCATCCTACCTACAATACCCTTGCATCTGCATTGTGTGTCCATAAAAGAATTCAATCCTTTCACAAAAATGCACAAAGTTGATCGGGGTTTTATCATGTCTTTAGCAGCTCTAGCTTTGTTTTTAAAACATTTCCATCATTTAGTAGTGACAACTCCTTTGAGTTTGGATAATGGATATTTGATCATGTTTTCACAAAGCCTCCTCCACATCATACACAAAATACAAGGATATCTCCATTTTCTTACCATAAAGGGGTCTGCAATATGGGTTATCTTGCCTTGGTTGATAGGCATAACTTAAAATAGTGAGGGTTAGATCAAAACCCTTATGAAGGTGCTATCCACTCTCTCAATTCTTGAATGCAAACAAGTAGATAGGTGTGATCCCCACTACAAATGACATATAAAACATCTATCTATCCTTCGGTGTCTTGTGCAAAGATTCATGATGTTGTTCAAGTTGTGTAGGAGATTAAATCTAGATACCAACATGCCCTCCACCACTCCTTTTGTCTAAGGACACGTGCCACAAAGTGATTGGATGCGGGCCTCACGTTGAAATTTTTGTTTGTGGTCAACCCTTAGGAATTTTTCCTAATTTCTTCCCCTTGGACACGTGGCGAACTTCCATTAGATGGCGGGCCATCGTGCCCAAAATTCCTTCGAAACCTTGCCAAACACTTGGTAAAATTTTCAAGTTTACCTCTGCCTCCCCCCACTCGGAGGACATGTGGCCTCATCTTATTGGCTCGGGATTTTCGGGAAAATTTTCCCAAAAGCTCCGCCTGATCTATAAGTTCAAAATACATGGAGTTAGGAGGAAAACTTTACCTTTCGGAAAGTTGAGAAAATATCTATCCAATGGTGCCATTTCCAAAAGGTTTTGAGTTCCCGAAAAGAAAAAATTATGACTGAGGCACAAGAGAGGAAAGAATGAAGGGAGTTAGCCACAAAATGAGTAAGGGGGTCATTTTGGATAACAGCCTCCCAAATAATAAAGAATAAGAATTGAAAGAATAAAAGAACCACTATAAAAAGAATGAATATTTACCCTTCAAAGACCCTCTTCTTCAACTAGTAGGATTAGTTATAGATATTCATTCTTGGTCTCAACCTCCAATGTCTCCGCCGCTTTTTAGCACAATCCTTGTCTTTTTGGAATATCTGTGGCTATGGCTTCCAATTGTTCTGAGTAATCTTTTCTTTCTCATTCTATAGTATTAGAACAACATTGGCTATACCTGACATCATTCCTTCCATGAAGTCTATCTTTTACACTATGATCTTCCCAATCTCATCAATTCTCTCTTTATGTGGATCTTGGTCTGCTACGAGGACTTCACACTTTTGTTTTACTAGTGATAATCTTTCTGTGTGCCCCAAAGTCTCATCTTTCATTGGTACTGAACTTCATTAGTTTCAACTAGAGTTCTAGTCCTTAGTACGCCTCTGGTGCCACACATAAATTAAGAGCTTGGTATGCTTTCTTTAGTTAATCCTTTAAAGTTTTGAGCAATGCCTCGTAAGTTGAAATTTTTCTAAGCATAGAGGCCCATGCTCTCTCTGATTCTTGTTCAACATATTTTTGTGCGGGCATTCAAATTGGTCCATCCTCTAACACCAAATCAACCAAAGTGCTCACATAATGCATAGAAAAATGAAACTTTTCAGTACCCTAGGTTTTAGATGAGGCCTTGTTTTCATAATGCGATCACCAATATCCTCAACCATGCCAACAAAAGCCTCATTCTTTACCAGTTCTTGTTCCTTCTCTTCCTTAAAGTGCACTATCTTTATAATTTTATATTTTTTATCCTCCATCGTAGCTCAACTAGTGGTGGCCTTATCAACATTTATCCGTTCCACCTCGGTAGATACCTTGACCAAGGAATTAATGACTGGTCATTAAACATTAGAGTAGGTTTTATTATCATGTGTCCGGTTTGGGGTGCATTCTTCAATATTTGTGAGACACAAGATTCTTCACATACATCAAATCCTGGTTCATCCATATGGGTCTTCATGGGCCAAGATAATTGTTTCCACACGTAGTGGCCATATTTGGATCCATCAAATCCCACCCATATAACTCCTTAAGGCCTACAATACTCTTAAACTGGGTGCGAATGATTTTTATTGTGTCTTTAGCATATCCCATACAAGGGACAACATATTCTTCACTTCGTTTGTCCTTATCCCCTTAGGAACCTAGGTGCCATGGTCTAGAGTTGGTCGCTCTCCTACCTAAGCCGTAATTGGTGCATTGGATTGCTCTTGCAAAATTTATTCTACCTCTTTCACCCCTTCCTCTTCATCTCTTATTTATTCATCCCGTGGTTTCTCCACATCTTCAAACTAGACTAGGGTTCCAGGCGTGCTCTCTTGAGACTCCTCCTTGTTAAGCTTCGCTTTATTTTTATCTTTTTATCCAATGCTTATTTTTGAGAGGAGAGTCGAGGTGACCTTCGTAAAGGTTATGATGTCCCAATGCCTTGGGTTATGGTTATTCTAAACACCTTCTTAAACTGGTGCTCCTCATGAACTACATCTATGTCAAAGTCTTCCTCTCCTCAGTGCCTTTGGGGAGTATCTCGCACACTCACTCTCAACTATTTCTTTGGGTTTCCTCTTACCTCTATGGTCCAAGCCTCCACTATCCTTATGTTCTTATTCTTCGTCTATCTCTATGGTCGAGGTAGGATTTGGAGCTGCCACATTTTCAACTGTGTTTTCCTTAGGCAACCCTGGGAGCATGAACTCATTCTCCACGTACTTGTTATTTTCCAACCTAGGCTTAAGCTAGAGATAGACAAGCATGGCTCCACTGTCCCCAATAGCCAAACTTACCGACTTCATACTTATAACATCTAAAATGAGCCTCTTAATGTAGGCAAACCAACTTGGATAAACATAAGTTTTTCTGAGAGTATGGTAGTCACAATCTACCTTGTCCGCATTAAAGATCAACCAACACGCATCGCAAAACTTGTGTACCGCTTCATGGAAATAACACAATGTGAAGGTGTAGGGAAGTTTACACCAGGGACTCTATGTCCCATCCTTCATTGCAAATCGTGTGATGTAAAAATGTTGATACACCATGAATTGCACTGCCTTACCCACTATTGAGGGTAACTCCTTTGGAATGCACCATTCCTCTTCAAAGGCCACACACAGTCGATCATATCATAGTTCTACCATTTGTTTGAATGTGCCACTCATTGTTCCTTCACATAAATACTTCTCAAACCTCTCTGCGAGGGACTTCTTCTCCATGGGGTATTCCCAAATTTTGTTCTTTGGCCCATTGGGCACTCCAATTTCTACAAACATAAGAGATAGTAGGATAATGCCAAAACTTATATTTTCACTTGTGTGCTCTTCATCAATAATTGTTTCTCATGCTTATGTAGCTAACTAAGTTGTACGCTTCTCCTTCGACATCTTCTTTAGGATATGTAGCCACATAGTGTTTACCCATGACCATGTCTCTTAATCATTCAACTTAGTAAGCGGATGTGAAGTTGCTTGAACCATAGAGTACTTCCTTAATCTATAGATTTCCCTTCCACTCGGACCCTTAGAGTATCCCAACTCCTTGCATTTAGCTATAACAAGTGCCTCATCTGTTAGATCACTACTAATTTTTTTCCCCATGCCCTTTAGTTTTGTCAATGTTGCAATCAAAGGCGCGTGATCCTTACCGATGTCCAAGAAAAATAGAAGAAGTTTTAATGGAATCTACTCATAAGCCATTGGTATAAAATTTTTGGTTTTCTAAAATATGGGAGTTCATACAATTGATACACCCCTACCTTCTTGAGCAGCTTCTCCCCAACATCGTCATATAGTGTCATTTTATCCACTTGTGTGCTTGTTGGTCTTCTTATTCGACAAAGTGTCTAACTCTCCTTATTATCGGTGGTGTGGTGGTCAGTAATCACTTACTTTGCATATGAAGATATGGGAATCCAAATATCATCCGACGATCACTCCTTCCGGATACTACATCTCTAAATTTTTTTCTCTTGAGTGAAACTTTGACCTTGACTTCCACCTTCTTCCCCTTCGTACCTACCGCAGTTCCTTCCTTGGTGCTATAGTAAAAATACCACCTTTTTCTTTAGTGAGTAAGCTTTGTGCCCTAGCTCAAAACCATGTGCCCTAACTCCTTCTCAATGCTTCGCTTCGCTCAAATCCTTCTCCAATGGGGACGTAAGCCACTTCTTCATACAAATTCAACCTCTGCGCTGGGTTTCACAACCCTCCACACCTCAACATGTTTCGCTTGCTTAATCACAACTAGCTTTCTTGAATACTTGTGATCACAAAGGTAAACATGAACTCGCATCACGTCCTTATCTAGATTTTTGAAAATTTATTACATTTATTGCTCCTTTTCCTACCACTTGTCTTCTCATTAATTGACCATTTTCCCAACTTCCACTTGACACACCTACGTACTCCCAACTATAATCATCCAAAGGCACCTTCCTAATTTCTGGCCATAGACACTGCTTTTGTGTGCTTCCATGTGCCAAAGCACTTGACCATTATGCCTTACTCTAGTATTTTCTACGGCCATCGCTTACCTCGTGTTATACCGGTCATTCATTTATTTCCACTATGGTATTCTCTAGAGCAATCTTCTTTCTAAGACTTCTTTCCATACTTGAATAAAGACCTATAACATTTGTTCTTATGTGTACCCGTTTTAATAACAAATAACAACCACCCCAAACCAATGGTATGCATGTCCTCTATGCATAAAATACTTGATTGTAATTAGCTTCCAAAGACGCAAATGTGCTTATTACAAAAAGAACCAAACTAAATTGACAAAGCATAGCAATGAAGAAGTAAATACATTAAAATACATATAGAAATGGAAATCTATACTAAATGAAAATACTACCTTATTACAGACACCAAGAAGACTTATTTATAGCAGGCTTCACTACTCCGTTAAAGTAACTAGGTAACTGTGTTCCATCAAGCGCCTCTAACTGACAAGTGCCTAATTCAAGGATGTGAGTGATAATATAAAGTCCCAACCAATACACCTTAATTTTTCCTAGATGGCGTAGAAACTTGGAATCATAAAGAAGTACCATCTGTCTAACCTCAAGCTTCTTATCCCTGATGTGTCTACCATGCCATGCCTTCTACCTAGCCTTTTCCTACTTTTGACTCCAATGTGCTATGATGCGCCTCTCATCTAGCTATATTAACTTGTCAATTCTCTCTTTTAATGCTTGATCATCAGCTAGAACTCCTACGTGTGCAATATACAAAGAAGGTAACATGAATTCCATGGGAAGAACTACTTCGCACCAAACATCAACCGAAATGGTATTACCTTATTCTACCTTTTATAGGTTGTCCTATATGCCCAAAGTACAATAGAAACTTTATCATCCCAATCTTTCCTTCCAACATCACAAATCTTTGTTAGGGTTTGGTTCAATATCTTGTTGAAAGCTTCAAAGTAGTCCTATTTTATTGAGGGTGATTAGATGTAGTCTTGTGGTGTGTGACCATAAATTCATCCAACAAAATCCTGATTGTCTCATGCAAGAAGTGTGTACCCCTATCGCTTGTCAAGCTTAGCGAAATCCATACCTAGTAAGAATATTTTCCCATAAGAACCTTGCTACCAGTAGCCATTGTATAATCCTTTGTAGGTGTTACTTCGCACACCTTGTAAGACAATCTGCATAAGTGATGATGTAGCGTCGTCTCTACGTGCGGTTGGGGAAATAGGACCTAAAAGTCTATTTCCCATTTTTCAAATGGATCTACACTAGGAATAAGCCACAAAGGCATTTCATCTCTTTGCCTAGGTTTTTCAAGGTGCTGAAAATGATCACACGCCTTATAATACTCTTTACAATCCTTGTACAGGGTCTCCCACCATAATCCAGCAAGTAGAATCTTACATGTGGTAGCATCACATGCATAATGCCCACCTAAAATAACACCATGAGCCTCTTCCATGGTATATGTGTGCTCATGTTCTAGTACACATCGGCACAATACTTCATCTCAGCCTAGTTTGTATAAGTCACCACTGATCAACATGAAGGGTGCAACACAAATTGCAAGTTGTTTCTTCTTTAATGATTTCATTCCTTATGGAGCCATACCTATGTGTAAAAAGAAAACAATATTATCCAATTCTGAAGGTGTTTGATGTAATCTATAAAATTGTGCATCTAACATTACATCTTCAATTGTCTATGTGTCCTCCCTTGACTGAATTCTTGATAAGTGGTTTGGGATAGAATTACCTTTACCTAGTTTTACCATGATTGTAAAGTCAAATTCTTGGAAGAACCCATCGACATATGCACCCCTGTAAAATGGGCTTATTTACCAAGTATTTTAATGTCATGTGATCCATATAAAATGCAAAGGATGTTGCTAGCAAGTATCTTGTTTGAATTTATGCGCATGTAGATCATCGAAAAGGCCTCGCGCTCTATAGTTGTATAATTATGTTTTGTGAGAGTAACTTTCTACTAAAAAAATAGATAGGATGACCTATAATACCTTCTCCATGCTGATATAACACTTTGCACCAATGGCCATGCTAGAGGCTTTCCACATGCACGTGGAACGATTAGTTTAATGAGGGAAAACACGTAAATAAGCGCTATAGTAAGTCTCTCCTTCAATGCCTCAAATGCACGCCGCTGAAATTCTCCCCAATAGAATGTCCCTTTTCCTTTGAGTAAATATTACAAGGGTGTGGAAATATTCACATATCCTTTGATAAATTGTCTGTAATACCCTACTTGGCCTAAGAATCCATGTGCCTCACTCTGATTGGTAGGTTCCTCTAGACCTACAATAACTGTAACCTTAGTGGATCTACTAATGCAGACCTTCCTTGTAGATGATATGCCCTAACAGAGTTCCAAAAGGTGTAGTAAATATGTACTTCTTGATGTTTAAATAGATGCTTAACAATCTACATCTTACAAGCATTAAGCACAAGTATCACAATGATCCTTAAAAAGCCCATATACCATCCAATCATCCAAGTAAACCTATAAAAAATTGTGAATAAAATCCTGGAATTCTTGAAAAACTATGTGTGAATATAGAATGCGTGTTATTCTAACCAAAGGGCATCATAGTTTATACAAATCTTCCCCATTTAGTGGTGAAAGTTTTCTTCTCTTTATCCTCTTGTGCAATCCTTACACGATGATACCAAGAAAATCCATCTCGTAAAAGAGTAAATTTCACGCCCGAAACGCCTTCTAATATTTCCTCGAAAGGCGTAGGAAATGGATCAATCACACATGCAACATTCAACTCCCTATAATCCACACAAATCCTAATTCGACCATCTTTATTTATACTAATTACCATGGGCTATCCCACTGATTCTTCTAGGGCTTAATGATACCATATTTCAGCATTTTGTCAATTTCTTATTTAACTTTTACACACATGTTCAGGTTCATCCTATAAGGTATTTTCCTATCTAGGTGCGCTCCTTCCTTTAGCTTAATATTCATCTCACATAATGACTTATGTAACCCATTTAACTCATGGTATCCTCTAGGAAATAAATCCTGGAAATCACATAGTAACTCAATTATCTTTACTACTTGAGAATCAAACTAATAATCTTCAATTATGGCCTCCTTAGGTTCATCATCTGTGCCAATGTTCACTTTCTTGGTCTTCACGGGTTCATGATAGGAGCATGCATTGTTATCCACACTATCTAAAACCTCAAGCATACCATTGAATGATTAATGTCCAAATATTCTACTTCTTCATTATCCACTATGTAGAACATCAATCCTTT
The DNA here is from genome assembly GCA_018340775.1 of Taxus wallichiana var. yunnanensis. Classification (NCBI taxonomy): domain Eukaryota; kingdom Viridiplantae; phylum Streptophyta; class Pinopsida; order Cupressales; family Taxaceae; genus Taxus; species Taxus wallichiana. The sequence continues at coordinate 705,610,155 of CM031239.1, forward strand.
CTCCTTCTCAAAGAAAGAACATGTAAATAGTTTGGCATTTGCCTCATCTATTTCATTAAAATGCGCTCCTAGTCCTTCCTCACCAAATAAATCCTGAATGAGTTCTTTAGCCTTTACACTATTTCCTATAGTCAAGTGCTCCATGACCCGTAGATTCTCTCTCACCATAGGTTTAGTAACGAAGTATTCAAAAGTATGGACCATTCATGCAATAAAGTCTTGCCAATTTCCAGTCTCCTATACATTTATGCATAAACATACCAAGCGTGTGCAACCTTGCAACGTGGAATACATTTTTTGCACCAAAAGTGAAGGTGGTAAAAATTCCTAGCCCTCTATCTAGAGTCTCTCACATTGCTAAATGAGGTGATGAACATGTTGATTACCATGATATATGCAGATTTGAGTAGGTGTATTTTCCTAATAAAATGAGTTATTACAACAATTGTGAATTCATTCTATTCTATGAGATTATCCTGTGAACCATCCACCAAAATGATGCTATCCCGTGTAGGGTATACACTAACATATTTCTTCTCTCCATTTGATCCACACTTCTCCTCCATGGTGCATAGAAATACCGTAGGATATCCTTCTCTAGTATATCGGGGTATAGAGTTGTTACCTATCCTCTTAATACAATGATGTTTCTTCCTCCATGAAAATGTGCTTCTTACCTCACGCCCAACCATCTCATAGGTTCCATTCACCCAATTGTCACAAGAAATACTTGTAGTATCACTAATAGACTTACATCTTCCCACTTTGGAGGATTCCTTCCTTAGATGGTTCAAGCACTTCGAATCTCTAATGGTACGTACATAAATTTTTTTAAGGTCTTCCTCACTCAATGGTTCAACATAAGGAACAAAATTCACATCTATTAAAGGGATAATAACTCATTCTTCTTTGTTCTCAAAACTTATATACCCCTTGTTGAATCATAGATTAAAATTATTTGCATAACACCAAGGGCACCCAAGTAGAGCTGGGAAGATGTTTGCTTTTGCAAGTGCTAAAACCTCAAAGTCCCTAGTGAACTTGGCCCTTGTATAATAATGGATGCATCCTTTAAAACTCCAATTGGAGTGGCCTTATTTCAATTAGCCATAAATAATACATTAGAGGATGGCTGTAATGGAGGTCTTCCCATTTGTACCCAAGCATCTAAAGTAAGAACATTCACTTCTACACCTATGTCAATCAATATATTGCTCAAAATCCATCCATCCACAACAAAATTCAAAGTGATCTCCTTGTCATAATCCAAGCTATGAGGGGGAATATTAGCATACGAGATATGCCATCCATTCTTAATAGTTTGTGCACGAGTGTTCCCCTTAACCAATTCCCTAGTAATGGAATAATATTCTCCTGGCGCAACATATTTCATACCTCTTTCAAATCATCAACATCTAACTGGACTGTCTCTGCTACCTTCTTTTGTTCCAACTTCCGTGATTGTTCCTTTAAACATTGTATTTCACCCTGAATATTTCTGAGTACCTCCATGGTTTCTTGATAAACCTCCTTCTGATGTGTAGGATCTAGATACCTTACATGTAAAACCTCCTCCTTAGTAATGGTAGGATTTTGTTGTAACATCTCTCCGCACGCATAACTTCAACACGTGTCGTAATATTCACATTAACTACCTTAGGTTCTAGAGCCAACTTTGGCATCCATTGGTTTTCTATGGCACGCATTTGTATCGTAACCATCCCAACGCCCTTGTTTTCCTATTAAAGCTTCTTGCTAAGATGCTTATATAAGTTCGGGCATTCTTCATAGCTATGATTTTTCCCACAAAAGGAACAAGTAATATTCTAAGGGCATTCACACCTATAGTGGCTAGGAGATCCACATGTAAAACATGTTCCACGAGGAAAATCACCTTGCCCACCACGATGGCCTCGGCCCCAATCTACCATAGTATCCTCGACCTCCGCCACAAATTTCTTCAAATCACCTTTCATTTTGATTATAGTGCTCTTGAGTGTGATCACGATCATGGTGCTCACTTTTACTTTTAGAATTATCTGATACTTCTATCTTACGTACACCAATATCTATAACATCATGGATCTGACCAATCAACCTAAAGTCTTATGTATTATGAGTCGTGGACTAGAAAATCTTACAATAGCAAGATACATTCTTTCTTATCGCACGTTGTAATAATGGGCAATGGCTTACATCATGGTCTAAATGACATATCTCACAATCTAACAATAATGAATGTACTGACCTACGAGGAAAACTATCCTTAGTGTGCCCTTCCACTTCATAATTTGTATACCAAATCCCAAAGGCATGTCTCGTGTGTTCAATTGGTGGATATTTTCTCCAAATTCTTTTCCATAGCGACAATATGTGCTTCCAGGAATGGGCTCACTCCAATGTCTATGCTTATGATTGCCTCGGCGTGGAATGATACTTCAAGTGATTCACGTGGGTACATATATGTCTTATATGACAACGCCCTCTTAAAAGGTGTGATCAAGCCCCCAACGAACCACTATGTCTGCTAGCTTGCATGAATATCATACAAATTTTTAGACAAGAGTGTTTTGAAATGAGAATCATATTCTTGATTGCTCTCGGTAGTGCCTTGCTTAATATCCTTGAGCACACTTATATTATTTTGCTTGAACTCAAGGATGTAAAATCCTCAAGGAAAGCTTACCATAATGCTCCATAATCTACGCAAGTCTAATCGGGTCAAAATTCCTATACAAAATGTGAGTGCATTCTACAACCTAATTACAAACCGACTTGCCTTGCTCTCATAATTTGTAATCCCTTTTGCATGCCACAATATCTCACACATGTGCACATGCTCAAAAACATCTTCTATTCCCCTATACTTTGGAAGATGAAGTGACATCTCCATGTAAATATTCTGGGGTTGGTGAGGACCATGCCCACCTGATCCAGAACCTCCTGTGTTACCTCTACCTCTAGACCCACTAAATCCACTTTAACTGGAGCCACTTATGCTCCTTGATCATCCATCTATATCTGGAAATGGACTAGTGGATGTATTGACTTGTGTCCTAACAAAGGCTGGTGATAAACCCGAACTCATACGGTTTGCAAGGTGGTACTACTCCCGAGAGTGAGTTCAAAATTTTATGGGCTTGAGTTTTGTTCCAATGATGCACCTAAAAGGTACCTCCAAATAACAAAGAATACATTTTCCCAGCCATAAATGCACTTTCTACTTGATTTAATCCTTTTTTCTACTCCCCAAACTAGCTTGCTAACTACTGGTTGTACTAGATACTGGAAAACCAAGCGCAAGGGCTAGGTTTCTAGGTAGATTTAGATGCACACCCATGGCCCATGTCATCTCTATTGGCATGCTCCCATATGAGGCCGAGGAGGGTTCCTTTCATGCTTGCCCAAATGGAGGAATCTCAAATGCTTGGCTCCACGCCTCGTGTGAGCTCTAAATCCTTCATGAGCCATCTCTCTCCTCAACGCCATCTCATTATGTAATATCACGCTACTTCTCTATCTACCTATCGTGCATGCCATATTGTACTTAAGACACCTTTCTTATCTTTTCCTCTTTTCTACTAGGTCTATCATCCTTCACCAAACCCGATCCTACCCTTCTCGCGTGGTAGGGTTTAGCTAGCCATCATACTTTCTTCCAAGTTTAGGGTTACTATCTAGATTTTGATCACCGAGTGGAATGCCTTGCAGATAAGTTCCTTGGGATACCGTAAAAACTAGAACATAACTACCTTTGGGAAAAAGTAATTGGAAATTGAGTACTCCAAAATATAGCTATTCGTAACACAATGGAACCAAGTGTCCACAATGCGCATCCAAATCGAGATCAACATCATAGAGGGCTTGAAATTATTCATGTGTCCAGTAAGTGTGTGATACCTCCAATTCCTTTTAGATGCACAAATAACCAACCACTCATATAACTCTATCGTAAAGATAACAAAGAAGCTCTTGTATATACAATCGGATAAGTTATACTTCACCCATGCTCATGTGTCAAACTCGGATCTAGTGTTGAACCTCGAGTGTACTCTTCTTCCATATCTATTATCCACACCTCAATACTTGTTAGGGTCAACCGCACGTTTTCATCATGAAACATCCCGGAAATAGCTAAAAAGAGGTCCCGACAACAAAACCAATGAGGTAGCCTAGAATCTACCGTGAATATCCCAAGCACACTGAACACCACCCAGCTTTAAGCCGAGTGCTCACATGAAGAATGAAAAGGTACAATGCCCCTCTTTAGAGTTGCTTGTGTAGGATGTTAGTGTGATGGTGATAAAACATATTCAGATCCATAATTAAACATAAACATTCCACAATGTATAATCCAAATCTAGATATAAGAGAATCATGAATTTAAATAATAACTATAATAATATTAACCATACATAACCCGATTCAATTATGTTAAACACCATTATACAACCAATATATTCCATTCCATTAAACATTGTAAAACACATAAGATTCTTACATTATAATGTATATTCATAAGTCATGCGTGCATCAAATCCAACAACATAACTCTACAATAATTTAGTCCCCCTAAACTACACAATTCAATACATATTTATAGAGGTGGGGAATTTCCCTTCACCACCTATGCACTTCTCAAAATAGGTCACATGTTGATAATAGCCATGCGCCTTTACAATAGCATGCATACATGCAAGTGTTCTAATATAGATGTCCTATAGTTAACTCGGAAGAAGTAATGCTATTATTAGCTCAAACCATGCATGACACTTATCAACTGCTCATTCCCAAAATATCATTGCGTGTCACATAAGTCTTCATCTCTATGTGTGCTCCGCATGCTATCTCCAAAAATAGCCCATATCCAACAAAATGGCTAAGTCTTGAGCCAAACTGTTCTGGCACACGTTTCCTTTCCTATCTTCCCACACCTTCAAATGTGCCTTGTTCCCATGTGTGTAACCTTTATATGTCTACTCCTTAGAGAAACATTATGTCTACTCAACACTCACAATATTCATAAGCCCACAATTTGCATGGAAAAGAGCCAAAATAATAAAAAATTGGAAAAATTCATTAGGTTCCACATGTGAAATCCAACCACACCTTCAACGTATTGGCAACATCTGTACACCAAATGTATACTCAATAAAAATCTTAGAAACAAAGGTTCATTTAGATATACTCCATGTATCTGTGGTGGCATGTGGCATCAACCATTTCCCTTGTCTATTCCATCTTCATGCAGTGTGGCAATTATAAAGTTTCATCTTTAAACATATTTAATAATTCCATATTTGTTGAAATCCTTTTCTTAGATGGACATGATATGGAGAATTTTATGGGCGTGAAGGGTAAGTGCACAAAAATTGGGGGCCAAAAAGCGGACAAAATTTATTTTTGGCCATTTTGGCCATAACACGCTTCGCGTTATAATGCAATAGATAAAATTCAAGCTTGCGTCTCTATTTTCTATGTGGCATATCTCGCTTATAGGATGGATATACTTATTGATATTTATAATTTATTATTTCTTATACTTTAAATTTATTTTAGTAAATATAACAAGTTAGGGTCACTTTGCACCTTATGGAACTAGTCTCATAGCTCCATCTGTCATGGTTTAGAAGATAGTTTTTCAGCTTCTAATGGGTCAAGACATAGGTATTTTTAGGATTTCGGACTTCAAACTTTTAGGTTTAAATAATACAATTGATATCTATTTTGTGAAAGAATATAGTCATATTTTTTAGGGTTTTGGGCCTTTTGGATTGGTTATTGACATTTGTAGGAGTGTTAAATGTGTCAAAATTAGAATTTACAAACCTCACAACTCCCAAAGCTAGTGACAACTGATCAAATATATGGACTCATGCAATTACTTATATAATACATGATAAATCAAAAGACACATGTTTAAGTTTTTATTGATTCAAATAATCAAGGGAATGTTCATCATGAAGTTTTTGAAGGATCTGAAACATCATGAGGTGATGCAAAGATCTAACACATTTCCATGCATTCATCAACTCATAACAATTTTTTTAATCATTATCATTAGTATCTTGTTTTTAGAATTCTTTCCAACAAGCTCTATAGGCTCAAAAATGAAAAAATGGCACAATCAACCTAAAATTACCCTTCCAACCCCTATATCATTCTCTCACATTTTGTACATAAGCCCAATCAATTGTTAAAATGACTCATTTTCTTATAAAACCTCATTTCCTCATACTTCCACTCTATTCCTCTCACTAGCTTTAAGTGTCCTAATTCCAAATCAAGCACAAATTTGGACTTTTTTCATCCATTTTATCCTTCTAACTCTTTATATTGTTTCACCATGCTCGACTAACATGAAACCATTCAACAAAAGTGATAATTAATCAAATAAGTTGTTAATCCTCTCGAGTTTAATCAATCCTTCCCTATTTTATCGCTTCAAGATCCATTCCCACGCAAGATCCATGATTATGCACATCTAATCATATCCACAACTAAACAAACACATCCTCAAATACCCTTTGGGATTAGTGTAATAAATGAAAATTTTCAAATTTCAACCCTTTAAACTTATCTTGTTATCACCTTTTCTAATTTTTAGCCTAAGTAACTCTCTTCTAGCTTTGGTATTTTGCAATTTCTAGTGTACCTTTCATTCAAGGGGGTTTCAGACCCTACTAATGAGTTTTCTAGATACCAATTTATGCCTTCTCCATCTATACAATATTTCAATATGTAACTCTTTGCAAAACATCCTCAAAACCCTCTGTCTTAGTCTCCTTTAGATCTTCAAATTGTGAATGTAACTCGTCCATACTAATTGTCGATATCTTTGATTTTGACCAAAGAAAACTTAAAATTCCTTCATATTCCTTTCAAGGACCTTGTCTTTGTTGATTCTTGAAAATTTGGAGTATAAATTCCCGATATGGATTTTAAAAATTGAATCTCTAGTTGTACCTGTCTTTAGTGATGGTGGAAATCATCTCAAGCTCACAAACAATGTATATTTTATAAGAGTGTTTGCAAAAATTGATCAATACTTTGTAATGAACTCACATATTACAAGTGAGGGAGGTGGAATTTGTAGTCTTTCAATACATCAGAGAGGTCAATAACATAGAATTCATTCTCGACATTCCTTCAAGTTTCATTCAGTGGTTCAATCCTTCTATCGATAGAGTAAACCTATCTCCATGAGGAGGAATTGAGAAAGAGGGTGTCCAAACATCATAAGCATGCTTCTACCCAAGTGATATCTTGGGTAAGGAGGTGAATTATGAGATTAATAAGATATCATCATGTTCAAATATAAAAGTGAGGCTTAAGGAGTGAATTGATGATCATCATATCTTAACTCTACCATTGTCTCCAAATATCTTTGAGAAACAAATAAAATGATCTAGTCAAGATACTTGAGGCATCTATGACCTTAAAACCTAAACCCTAAACCCTAAACCCTAAGCCCTAATCCCTAAACCCTAAACCCTGAGCCCTAAATTATAAACCCTAAGCCCTAAGTCTTAAGCCCTAAGCCCTAAGCCCTGAATCCTAAACCTTATTTTTACTACGAATAACCCTAAATCCTAAACCCTGATCCCTAAACCCTAAACCCTAAATCCTAAAACCTAAACCCTGAGCCCTAAGCCCTAAACCCTAAACCCTAAAACCTAAACCATAAACCGTAAACCCTTAACCCTAAACTATACATCCTTAACTCTAAACTCTAAAACTTAAACCCTAAACCCTAAATCCAAAACCATTAACACCGAACCCTAAATCCTAAAGCCTAAATTTATTTTTACTACCTAGTAACCCTAAGCCCTAAGCCTTGAGCCCTAAAACCTAAAACCTAAACCCTAAACCCCGAGCATTAAACCCTAAACCATGAACCATAAAACCTAAACCCTTATCCATAAACCCTAAACCATAAGCCCTAAATCCTAAATCCTAAACCATAAACCCTTAACTCTATACCCTAAACCCTAAACCATGAGCCTTAAACCCTAAACCCTAAACCTTGAGCCCTAAACCCTAAACTTGAAGCCCTAAATCTTAAGCCCTCACCTTTTAATCCCTAAGCCCTAAGCCCTAAACCTCAAACCTCAAATGTGAACCATAAAACCTAAACTCGAGCCCTAAACCATGAACCCCGAACCTTAAACCCCAAAACCCTAAACACTAAACCTCGAGTCTTATACCCTAGACCATGCGCCTATACCTTAAACCCCAAGCCTTAAAACCTAAACCCTAAATCCTAAGCCATAAACCCTAAACCCTAAACCTTAAAAATTAAACTCTAAACCATCAACCCTATACCTCGACCCCCTAAACCCTAACCCTTAAACCCTAAAACCCGATCCTTAAACCCTAAACCCTAAACCATGTGCCCTAAGCCCTAAATAATGGCCCTTAAATCCTAAACCCTAATCCCTAAACCATGAACCATAAACTCTAAGCCCTAAGCCCTAAGCCCTAAACATTAAACCCTAATCCCTAAACCCTAATCCCTAAACCTTGAGCCATAAACCATAAACCCTAAACCCTTAAATTCTAAACCATGAGCCCTAAACCGTAAACCCTTAACCTCAACCTCAAACCTGTACACTCTAAACCCTAAACCCTAAAACTATAACCATAAACCCTAAACCCTTAACTTTAAACCCTCAACCCTAAACCTTGATCCCGAGTCATGAGCCCTAAACCCTAAACCCTAAACCCTATTTTTACCACCCTAAACCCTAAACCATAAACCCTAAACATCGATCCCTAATTCTTGAGCCCTAAACCCTAAACCCTAAACCATAAATGATGAACCCTAAAACCTAAACCCTAAGCCCTAAAAAAATTACTAAATTACATCTAACACTTCCAAGGTTCTCTCGACATCACCTCCAAATACTTAATATATTTCTTGAACTCCCCAGAGGTTGTTTGATTAGCTTAGAATAGCCTTTTTAGGCCCTGGGGAAGTTATATTATATCAAATCACACTAAATTTATCAATCATCATATCTAATCATCCCTACACATTGAAACAAACTTAAAAAAACCTTGTTAATAATTTATTTTGATCTAGGTTAAGAGTGGTAACTTGAGGCACCAGTAACATCCTCATTTCAGAACACCAGAACAAGGGAATTTTTTTTTTTTTTTTTTAACGTTCACTGTTATGAATTATAAAATTCAAACACACGTTCAAGTTTTAATAATTGTTCTCTGCCCAAACAACACAGTTTGGATCACACAATTCCTTTTTAAAACGAATGTTCCCTGTTCGCATATTTACAATATGGAACACACATTCAATGCCATTCAATCTTATAACAGATTCTATATGCTGCTGTAAATGACTCGATGAACTGCCGATCTTCCATTTTCATGGCTCGGAGTTTCAACGATCCTTCATTTCATGACTCGGCAACAACCGATCCTTCATGTTCATGACTCGGCAACAACCGATCCTTCATGTTTGTTTATGCATAGTATATTATATATACCTGTTCTCATAACCTTCCCCGGTTATCGAAGTGATCCATTTAAGAAGCCTATCTGAATATCTGATTCTTGATATTCATCTGACATCCTGCATCTTAAATTAAGTGATAAGGACAACGCAACCAGCAATTGCGATACTTTGGCCAAAGATTTTCACATGCTTTGCATGATCATATTCCTGGATGTGATACACATCTACGGAATACGTCCTTCACTTCACTTCACCTATTATCTAGAATGGTCTTTCCTGGCTCCTACCAGTCCTCATCGTTTAAGGTCAGTTTTAAACTTTCAATTCCAGCTAGTAATATGAACGGGTATAGGAAGGCACTCCTGGTAACTAAAGATACGCAGACATACGGTGTCGTTACCCCACGACTCCGTGTGTCTATTTGTCTTTAGTATTCCGGAGTCACTCCGTATACCAGATCATACCCTATCCCCCTGCTAAGATCTACACATTCAGCCTATGTATTCTAAATGTTTTAATTCGGGAGGGCATTGCTATATGTCAGCTGCAACATTGTGTCGTCATGAAGACCCCATCTTCATGAGGACACCTTGCTGTAGCTGGCGTATGCCAATGTCCTGCAGAATCCACCCATCGAGAATACACATCCTGCTCAAGTGACTTAGCCACGAGTTAATAATTAAAATCAACTTTCAGCATTCGTGTTGATCCCTTGATCCTCGTTTCCGTTGCAGTTGTATATAACTAAGAGGGACTAAACCGTCCATTAGTTTGTTATGTATCTTCTCCTTCGTATCGAAGGGCTACAATTCCTTACTTGGTTTATTTCTTAATCATTGGATTAAGCAGTCCGTACCGACGGACGTGATAAGTTTAACCTATTAAACTTAGCCAAGATTTTTCCAACTGCAACTAATTTCAGAATATTAACTTATTAGACGTCATTCAAACGAGGTCTAAACTTCGAGAAATGAATTCATTTGTTCTCCTTAACGTTATATAGTTAAGGTCCATTAGTTGTGGATATATTTATCCTATATCCTTTATTCTGAATTTTATCAAACGGGATCATAAATGGAGTTCGAAAGCGAAGTTCGATTACTCCGAAGTTGAATTGATATTCCTTAGCTCCTAAGCTAATCCTGAATACCTTCTGATTATGGAATCATATTCTTCTTAATCCTTTCTAATGTCAATTAAAAATTCATCTTTACCCAAGTATGAACTAATTGCACTTTTCAACTTAAAAGTTGCATTTAAGTAAGAACAGATATCAGTTTCAATTCAGCATCCATCCAAGGACAATGAAACAATTCCAAATCAAGAAATAACATCATATTTCCAATTTAACAACAATATCAAACTGATATAATTATCGAAAATATCACACTTGTAATTGTATTCAATATTTCAAGTCATAATTTGTACATTTGCCAATCCAACTGATTGGGCATAGTTTATACAAAACATCCATACAACTCATGGACAGAAGAATATATTTTCTTCTTTTCACAATTCCTCGAAGAGGAATAAAAGCAACAATTACAATTTATTATCAAATCAAAAGCATCAGAAAACAGCCAAGTCTTCATTCTAATCAAATTCCATCTGCAAAATGAATTGCACGGGTCAGTTCAATGAACTGAGCATATTAAGCACTTATCCTTAAAATAGGGTGCTTCAACTAACTGTTTCAATAAAAGAACCCTGCTTTTATGAAACGACAGTTAAACATCAATCACGAAATAGGCACAGAAGAAAGATCAGCATAACAACTGAACTATCAAAACTATCATCACAATCAGCCAAGGGACTGCTGTCCCGTTCCCACATAATCATTGCAAGTATCAATTTACAATATTTGTAAAGTTAGGAATACAAGTAGCTTGCTGCCTATAGCATCCAGTTATCCTTTCCACGCCTTTCATTAATAGCAAATGCAAAGGATGAAACTAACTGAAATATAAATCCATTACTTTCCTTTCCGTTCATGAAGCATATTAAATTCAAAGCATTCAAGTACAGACAAGAAAGCGAACAACAATGCATATAGTTGCTCCCATCTAAGCACTATAAAATTCATTATTCACGAATTCCAGATTTCCAACTAAATGAAAGAAGAAAAGATCACTTTTCCAAGTCATTCATTCATATCTCTATTTCCTTCCACATAACTGTCCTAACAGTGAAACCCAAACGAAAGTCAATTCAAGATAACAGTTCAGAGTGAAACTTACAAAATCCATTCGGAATTCACTTTCCGGCAGCAAGGATAATTTCATTTATAATCAGCTTTAAATGAAAACAGGGAAGAATTCGGCATCCATATCCATACTTCATTGGAATCAGACTCATTTAAAGATCCGAAACAGGTTAGTACAACATTAGGTACATCCAAGATCAAACAATATAAGGATGCATACCATATAATTACCATAATAAAAGAAACCATATTTCTTTCACTGCATACTAAACAGACAAATAGTACTTCAATCATGCGGTTAATAAATCGCAGGATTACTTAATCCTATGAACGTATCCCGTTCAAAACAACATATTATTCATTGCTGTTACCTACAGCAATTTAAATATTCACATTGACTATGAATTTCACCTCGTCAGAACAGCAACAGAAGACGAATTCATTCCCTTTATAATTTCACTATGAAACAACCATTTTGTTCAAAACGAAATCAAACACCCAACCCGTATTCATCTTAAACAAGACAGCTCATTATAAGGATAACAGAACAGTCGTTCTTATCGAAAAACAAACTCTCATAGCCTGTACTGTTTCAATCCAATACCACAAACAACTCATATTCAATTGTCAATACCTTCTATAAAAGCAAACCCGAACCGGGTGTTAATTGTATGAGCTCGGTACAGCCAGAGCAGGCTCAGAAGACAAGTTAGATCCCAATTTTTCCATTACAGTATAAAGAAATATAATCATTCTTTGCATAGAATACAATCAAGTTGTAATTGTGTCAACAGTCCGTATAGGAAGACCAAACAGTATTTATATAACACAGTGAAACCACCTTATTCTTTCAACAAGGAGAAACGAAATCCATAGATAACTTAAGAAGGAAAAACAGTTATCTTTTTCCTACTTCACGAATACTCAATACGTATTCGTTTAGCTCCTACTCAAGAAAAGGTGCAGCAATGATAATATTGCTATTACTTCATTCAAAACGAGTTCAAATACTCATAGCAAACCCAAATGCCATTTCCTTTGAAATTTAAAACAGTAAAAGGAAGAGGATCTATTTCCTTAAAAGTATCAACAAGAACAACTTTATCCAGCTATTACTTCTTTCATTCAAATTCATCAGCAAAAGAACTGATAGTTTCAACAGAGAAACAACTCAATTAACATGTACAGACCCGTGATACATATGACAATTTTTCCCAATACTGTTAAACAACCAGCACGACAGGAAAGCATTTCATTCAAGAAATACAAGGACAGCTGAACTCAGCGACCAATAACAGTATTTTGTATCATTTCCAAAATGACAGCAAGATTCAACGGAACCCAAATTACAGCAATATATACGACTGTATTTCCATTTCCTCTTTTCTTGCAAAGACAGTTCCACATACACAGTAAAGAAACGATTACACTAAATGGAAAACATTTACTCCATAAGGAACGATTACACAGCCTGTTCCACTTTCAAACAACACGAACAGTGAAAGAAGTATATCTATTTCAACCCACGTACAGTCAACAACCGATACAGTAAATCATTTTCCAACTCGATTCAAGCAACAACATATCAAGGCCGAGCAACCAGAAGCAATTAAGCTTATCATTTTCCAAAGAAAGAAGCAAGAACCAACAAAATCCATTTCAAATCAACTCAACAGCAATCATACAATCCAAACCCAAGAGCAGGGTTGTTTTAATGAAACACTTAATCAAAGCAAGGATTTTTAAAGAGAAGGGCTTAACATGCCTGAAATCTCTTTTCCAGAGCTCGAAGAAAACCTTATTTGCCACGTTTTTCCTTCCACAACGACAACACAAACTTCCCAGCACTCCTTTCTTCTTCAGGCTTAGCAACAGCCTCGAAACTCCAAGAAAAATGTCAAATGCTAAGAGCTGGTTCGACTGAACCAGAACCAAAAACCAAATGCAGAGCAACTTCGGCCAAAACCAAATCGAACAATGAAAAAAATCAAATTCCCTCATGTTGTTTCCAAGGCGAGCTGGTCGCGAGGACCGAAACAATCAATGCATTAAAGGCTCTGCCTTTTTCCTTACTTTCCACGCCACCGCCACTTGGGTTGGCAAACTCTAATTTTCAAAATTTCCATGCAAACTGAATTTGGCTCTATTTTTAAATAGATGCCTCTAATTCCTTACCTGCCCCGCCAAAACTGGCGCTGTCCACGTAGGGACAGTTCATTAAATGCCAATGAATGCCTCCTTCCCATCCTTATCCCTTTCCCTCCAAGGGTCTGCGCACCCCTTAGATTAGGATTAGTTTAGGTTGCAAGTAGTATTCAACCTAGGTCCTAGTTTAACCTTAGGTTTTAGAACTTAGGTTTATTTTCCCTTTTTTTTTTTTGTAATTTAAAAATCCACTTAGGATAGTAGTGTAGGATGTATGTTAGGCCTTAGGGTTAGTTTAGGTTTAATTCACACTAACCACTAACACTAACAACTTCCATCCAGCCTCCTTACTAACATTCACGTTAATGCAGAGCAGGACGTTCCGTCCTTCAGATTACGTGCCAAGGCCACCCGTGTCCAGGCATTTCTTGCCTCACGAGGTCCCAAATTCGACAGTACAGGGTTCAAGAATCGAACCCCTGTCGTTGGCATTTTCGTGCTAGCTGTTCACACCTGCAATCAGGCGCTGCACGCTCATAACAATCTCAGTCCGGTTCAAGTGTGAATCGACACAGAAATCACAAGAGGACCTCAGCATACTTGAATCAATGGAATTGATTCAGGGTATGCTGTCAATCAGCAACAAGAGCTAGCAAGTATACGACAATTTGTCGTCACATCAGCAAACACACAAGTACAATATTTGCTGTCCCATGTAATAAATCACAGTATGCAAGAATCCAAATTAGCAACACATTCTCTTAAGATCAAAACATATCTTAACATGTTTGCTTTCATTTCAGCAGCTATAACAGTATGTAAAACATTCACCAAGTTAACATACAAAATCAGAGTGTTACAGGCACATTGACTAGAGGAAGGACACACCATTGACTAGGAAGCGAAAGATGCATTCCCTAAGCTTGTAAAGTAGGTACTCATCCATAGTATGATTTTGCCATATTCTAAGACAAAATTAGGGATTCAACTCCATGATCATGGAAAAATTCATGAGTCTATATATTCGATCAGTTGTCGCTACCTTGAGAGTTGTGAGGTTTGTAAATTCTAATTTTGACATATTTAACACTCTTACAAATGTCAATAACCAATCCAAAAGGCCCCAAAACCTAAAAGTGATTATGTTCTCTCATAAAATAGATATCAATTGTATAATTTAAACCCTAAAATCCTAAAGGTTGAATGGTGAATGCTGAAATATTGAAAAATACCTATGTCGACCATATTAGAATTTGAAAAAATGTCTTGTAAACTGTGACTAATGGAGCTATGAGACTAGTTTCATAAGGTGCAGAGTGACCCTAACTTCTTATATTTACTAAAATAAATTTAAAGTATATGTTTTTCATTTATTAATCTTTATACTTTATTATTTCTTATACTTAAACCCTTTATTTTAGTACATATATCCCTCCCATAACCACATATACCACATAACCATCAAGAATGTGAGCATGTTATAGTGTGCTCACGTTTCATCTTATTGGGTTTATAATACCCTCATCCATAGGCTTGGATTTTCCTTGGATATCCAAACCAAAGGTTTGGACTATGTAATCCGTGAATGAAACCGTGTTTGACAGAAAAACATCAAAATATCACGTGTTCACCCCAATATCTCATGTATTATAACATAATATTCAAAAATAAATTATACTACGATGTTGATCTCATTTTTACCTTGATGATGATATAATTATTTCTAAAATCTGATTATTTTAAGGCTTTCATCCACAATTTCTTTTACTAGTGCCTTTTTCTTGCAAAAACCTTTTCATACGTTTTAGTGCACAATTTATGATTTTTTCATCCAATTATGCTTTAAAAAAGTGGTTTTTTCTAGACTCCACTCTACACATACTAGAAAAATGGATTTGTTTCTCAAAGTTATGGGGAAAACACACAAATATTTCATTTTCGGATATGTGCACTTTGAAAATTAATAAAAATTATATATTCATCCAAAAAGTATGAAAAATTGGTGGAACCTCAGACATGGTCTTAACTTTCTACCAAAGGGATTTGAAAAATAATTTATAAAATTTAAAAATTGGGGGATGGAGTGCACACAAAATAGGTTCTTATCTTCTTGACACAAAAATAGACATAACTTGTGTGTGCACCACATTTGACCACCTTAATCTCAACCATTTAAAAGAATAGTAGTTTAAAAACTAGATGTCGAGCTCTATGGTATTTATTCTTATCACTTTGTAAAATTTTGAACATATGCATGCCAAATTATTTGATGAAGTTTAGGTTTTTCCAATATTAGGAAAAAATTGTCCTTTTTGACTTTTTGGCCCCCCATTTTCATGCACTTACCTTGAAAGATTTGGTGGAAAAGGAGCTGAAAAGATTCCTCAATTTATCAGACACATTGAAGAGTGTGGTGAATTTTTAGGTGATAATTATCACCATTAATTGACCTATAAGAATATCATGCCCTCTCTTCTAGTGTTATGGAGGCCAATAGCAGAGCTTATCATGAATTAGACATAGGGAGGAGTGGATGTCCTAAAAATGGTTCTTGTCATATTGATATAATGCCCAAATCTTAGAATATCTAAGGTTTTAAGATGTCTAGCCAATTTATTCAGAAACTCACAAGTGATAACGTCATATGGATCAGAGAGATAACAACAATAGGGTGATGCAGTTGACATTTGAGGTGGCTCATTTAGGGTTGCACACATGAAGTAGCCATTGCATATGTCAGCACACTATTTTCCTATGTTCGCATAAATGGAGTAGTTGTAGAACAAAGCTCCCAACAACATATTCCCAATATCATGTCCGTAGTATATTCTTCTTGTGACGAGGTAGTGCCTCCACAGGTGCTAAACCAAAAATGGTGAAGATCCACATAGTAGCTATACACACGAGCACAACTTCCCAAAGGTGGTTCAATGGATCGACATAAATGGAATATTCACCCACACTCTCCTCCCAAAGAAAGAAAAATTGGGGTATTTCCTTGGAAAGAGTTGGCAATCTCATTTGCAAACCAATGATCCCCAACAATCCCATAAAAATATGTTTAAACAACTAAAAATTGTTAATTGTCACATTAATTTAGAGTGGTGAATTAGAATCTTTAATATTGTTGGGCGTTGCATGATTTACAGGGTCAAGACAGAGGTGATAAGTTGCAATGGATGTAAGACAAGAGTGCAAACATAATTACAGGGCCAATTCCTTCCACCATATGTTTCCAAGGGTATGGTGATAGAAAGTTGTGGTTTAACTACATTCCTGTAGCTACGTATGGAAAGGAAGAGGCCAAGTTGAATAGGCTCATCTGCGGAGATGGGTGTGTAATTCCGAGGGGGGTGATGAAACATATGTCCCTATTGGTGCATTTAAAGTGACAATAGGGACATATGTTAATAATTTTATTTTATTAACCCAAAAAGTGACGTGAGTTTAAGCTTTGGGGAGATTTTCTTTAATTTTGGAATGCCATGCTTTATGGGATATGTTTAGTTAACTCAAATGCATGATTTGATTTAACCTAAATGTGTCCTCTTGTATATGTTTAATGATTTTATCTTTAATTTATTATTAGTTGAATATGTTTACACACCCAATGAAGAAATAAAACTCAATATACCATGGTCCTTATATTAATGGGGTATATCACATTATATTTAAATTCCAATATACAATTGAAGTGGTCCTTATCTAATTATTATAATCCATTATCTCAATATACCATAATCTTTATACTAATAAATAACCCTCAACACATAAATTATGACTTATCATAATTGTGACTTCATATATACCATAATCCTAATTTGTTAATAATTAATAGTCTAATGAAAATAAGATTGTTTAGGGGTGAGGATATTTTATTCCAAAGTAAACATAATTTTTAAATATTAATAATAACATATAAAAAATTCCTTCTAATTGGGTTTCAAGTGTAGTTTTCCTTGGATTCTTATTATTTTTTGAGCATTAAGACATAACAGTTTGTGGAAAACACTAAAGGAAATTATGGACTTAGTAATATGTGGCGTCATTTAGATTAGGTCACCCGAGCGTGAGGTTGAATCTTCCTCAATGAGTCCCATTACTAGTGTGTTGAATTAGCCACATAGGAGCAAAGGCAAGGATTGAGACAAGATATGCAATGAAAAACATACCGAGCATCGCCCCCAAATATTAATTAAACATCCATAGATTCTAGAATCCAATACAATTTTATGAAGATCCCCGTATCTACTTTTAGCATAAAAAAACTTGATAGAATTACCAATGGAAAATGACACAACCGGGTATTCCTCTCTCCAAGCTTAGAGGGATTTCATCCTTATCTTGATGTAGCCCTAATTTCCCCCGCTCGTCATAGAAATTAACAATGCAGACATCATGAACCATACTTGGTAGAATACTCTATATCTCTCGCATTGGTTAATCTGTGTTTGGGGTCACCATACCCGAGATCAATGTGAGTTTGCTAGATTTCCCCTTCAACCAAGGAAATGAAAGAGGGAGGAATGGGGAAACAATGAATTGTCATAATAACTTCTTCTTTCTTCGTAGCAATATGATCGGTGGTTCCTTTTTTTTCTAAGGCACATCATCCACAAAACCATTTTGCTACCCCCATAAAAAGTGGGTTTAAAGAATCCTCCTTCTCCATCACCAAGATTCTGGCATGTTTTAACTATATCAACTTGTTATTTTTTACCAAGCCAGTTTTTCAACAACAACATGCTCAACTTCAAATTCAGGGATTTAGTTTTCAAACAGATGCCTCAAATATTTTCTTTGTAGATATCGAGTACTCCTAATTCTACCACAACGTAGTGCATTCTACCTATGAAATTCATGGTATTGTTGGTAGTTTTGTTGGGAAGAAAAAAAAAGCTACTTTGCACATGGAGCTTTTTAATTGTCAAAGCTGTTGGTAGTAAAAACGTATTAGCCTTCATATTTCAATACAATATGTCCAAACAACATCACAACCATGCATTCCTTGATGGTTTTTAGAATAAACAAGCCTCAATCCATTGTAGAATGCCTTCGGTGTAAATATAATAGTCTTATAGTTTTTCAAGTTGCAGAAATAGGTAAATGTATGTTTTGAACTTTTTAAACAATGCGTATATCTATAAATCATCTTTTTCGTAAATTCTCCATTTTTCCTTTTTTCCATACTCAACCCAATAATTGTGAGTAAAAAACCTTAAATGTATATTGTAAATATATTAGGAAAAAATGGTGTAAAAAATGCAAAAAACAACTCATCAATCACATATATGAGCCTTTATTTTTGCATGCATCACGTTTAATGTGTCTGCCACCCCCATCCGCCAACATTCCATCACCGATAATTGCGAATCAAATGTTGTAACATGCCATATAATTGTTGGCACTGACTATTACTTCATTCTTACATGATGTTGTTTCATTTAGTTTCTTTGTGAATGGAGGAGGAATATCCATCATTGGAGGATATCAATGTCATTGATGGTAACTACATGTTTTCACACCATCACTGAGTGTAGATGTTTTGTTTCACACATGAGAAATGTTATTTTGAGTTGAATGGTTTCCTAGGTATCAGTTTATTAGGATTTTCTAGAATAATGGGAGTGTATTTTAGCTGCATGACTAGAATATAATGTTTGAAATGATGTATGTTATTACATGGATGAGACCCACAACTTATGTTGCACTATCACAATGTTTAGATGATTTACTTTGCACCTAACTTTTCTTTGTTAGTGTAAATTATTTTTCTGGCATATATTTTAAGTGAACAATCTTACATAGCTTGCATGTAAGCTTATGCGTCGCATAAAATTGAAGTATGCACATTTTGCAAAAAAATAGTTAAAAACTCATATGTCATATTTCTTTCGTGGGTTTTTGTAGTCCTTCAATTTTCTAGAATTTTGTAGCATGTTTGAAATAAAAAGTTTGAAATGAGGCATGTTATCTAAGAGATAAACCCATAATCATGAATCAAATGCATTATCTTTCCACTCCAATATTACATTCCTTTATTCTTTGCACCCATTTTGTTTTCAATCCAAAGTTGTTGGTTCATAAAGATTGCAGGTCTTTGAATATGTTATATTAACTTGAATCTTGTAACTCTTTCCACTTTAATAGTTTCTCGCCTGATTCCAAAGGTGCAATGATGTTTTTATATGTTTTAAATGAGGAATACTAGTTATTTTCCATAGCTTACCCATAAAATCATACATTATATAAACTTCAAAGTCAACATTCTTGCATCATTTACCCGCAAACTTATGATTTGCCAAAACTTTGAAGTGAAAAAACTTACATAACTTTCCTATAAGATTATACATTGCATAAACATTGAAGTGTGCACATGTAGGAATTAGTTAAAAACCCATATATCATATTTATTTTATAGGTTATTACAATGTTTGATTTTTTTGGAATATTGGAGAATATTTTAGATGCATGTTTGCAATAAAAAGTTTGAAAAATGATATGTTATCTTTGCAAGAAAGCCCATTATGGAGGTATTTCTTGTGGTTTTCAGTTGCATGATTGAAATAAAAAGTTAGAAATGAGGTATTTTATCTTAGGGATAAAACCCACAACTGTGAAGCAAATGCATTGTTCTTCCATTTCAATATTACTTTCCTTTCTTCTTTGCACCCATTTTATTTTCAATCTAGAGCTATTGGTTCATAAAGATTACAATATTTGAATATGATATATTAATTTGAATCTTACAAATCTTTCCACTTTACTAGTTTCTCGCTTATAAATCCCGGTAGAAGGATGTTTTTGTATATGTTCTAAATGAATCATGCAACTCTTTCCACTTTACTAGTTTTTACTTATAGATCCCAATGTAAGGATGTGTTTGTGCCTCCACTATTTTCCCACATTCCATCATTGATAATTGTGATTCAAACTTCATTACATGCCATTTATATATTACTTTACATGCTCCTTCACACCGACTTTCATGTCATTCTTACTTGAGGTTGGTTCATTCTGAAAGTGTAGGTGATTTTTTTGAGTTACACAATTGAAATAAACTATTAGAAATGAATTCTATTTTCATACCACTTCATTTTGGTTCGTATCTTCTAGCGGTCTTAATTAATTTCATTCAAATATCTCTAATGCTTTAATATTGTGAATATGGTTTAAGGTTCACCATAAATACTTGTAAAATCCATACTATACTAGAAGCTCTATATTGACTATTAATTGAACAACCACTTCCTTTCCATTCCTTTCTATTATTGGTACAAAGTGGAAGTTTTGCAGTTATTTTAAGTTGTCTCGATTGAAAATATTGTAATTCCTTCCACTTTAGTAGTTTCAACTTGCAAGGTTGCATTGTGATCTATAAGTTAAAACTAATAAATTGGAGCAAAATCATGCAATGTAGATGTGTATGCTAAAATTACTAAAGGAAAAGAGAATTATGAAATAGAATAATGCTGGAATGAAATGTAAAATCATAAAATAGTAAACTAATATGGAAGGAAATCATGTAATAAAAATGTATAGGTTGAAACTAGTAAAGTTGAAAGAGAATTATGAAATAGAAACATGCTGCACTTTAATGTAAAAACAAAAGTGGTAAAATGATAAGACACCATTTGATTTTAATAATGGTATACAACTTATTTACATTGCAAGATAAAAGATGAATGTAAAGAAATATCAATTATAACATTTTATTTCAATAATGTACCTCTTTCCATTTTCACCCCTTTAAGATCACATTTCACTCACATGAATAATGCGCAGGAACATAAGATGATTAAGTGAAGCACATATAAAAAATATTATTTGGGTAGGAACAATATGCTCTATGGAATAAATGTGAGATATGTGAGTATTCAATTCCAACTTTTAATGTCCAATATTTCATTCATGTATGCGTATTACCTATCAAATTAACCAATGTACAATCGAAATCCTTATTGGTGTACAAGATTGAGATGATTAAGTGGAACAAAAATAACAAGTATTATTTAGGTAAGAATAACTTGATTAGTGGTATAGGTATGGGAAATGTAGGTATTTAATTACCACATTTGAATTTCCAACATTCCATTCATGTTTATGTATTACATTTCAAATTAATCATCGTCTAATAAAAATCCTTTATGCCATGAAATAAAAAAATTAGCAAGCTTGAATGATGGGTAAAATCTACATTTTGTTGATATGTCTAATGGCTTGAGGGTCTCAATTATTGATGGCTATTCACACACCATCTAATTTCCTAAAATTAATTGCACTTATAACTAGAAAGTAAGGCTATAAATTGCTACAAGACACAAGCATTCTAGATGGGTTTTGAACCCTAAACCTTTTCGAGTTTCCCCATTTTATTATTTTTTCCTCTTTATGAGATTGAAATGTTTAAGTGGAGCATGGATAACAGATATTATTTGGGTAGGAAATATTTGATCCATGGAATAGGTGTGGGACATGCAAGTATTTAATTCACACCTTTTAATTTCCAACATTCCATTCATGTTTGTGTCTTGTCTATCAAATTAACAACTAAAAAGGGGGGCTACAAATTGCTACAAGAAGAAAAAAATGTGTTTTAGTTTTAAACCTAAGACCTCATGGAATTCCCCCTTTTTGACCCCTTAAGTTCACATGATTATCCTGAGCAATATCACAACTATAAAGTTGAGTGCATACACCAAATATTTTTGTGGAAGATTAACCTTGAGATGTGGAATAGGTGTGGGGCTTGCAAGTAGTTAATTTCCACGTCCAAATAGAATCCTCAACACCATATATATATATATATATATATATATATATATATATATTTAAGGAGCTCACCTCTTTTTATCATCATTGAATGACAACACCTTCATGATTGATGATGAGGGAAACCCTAGTTGATTTTCCATAAAAACACATTTCTTACTTTACCTCTCTCCTCCACGCTTCATTCTTCAACCTATTCTCTTCCAACAATCACAAAGGATATGGGTGCCATTTCTTCCCTAGTTGCAAACAAGGAACATCTTATGTTGAATTATGGTTTTGCGAGAATGCTACCATTTTAGTTGTTATATCGGTGATGGTAATTTTTGTTAACGAATGACACTATCATGAAGTTATTGTTGAGGAATAACCTTTTTGTTGTCCTTAACGCTAGAGAGATAACCTAATCCAAAATGCACATATAACCAATACCTTTCAATGCTAGGTATACTCCACATTTTCCTATCTCTGTTGTGTCCCATGGTACATGCATTCGATTCCCTTTACATTTATGTGTCCTCTAACTACCCAAAAATGCAAGCACTAAAATTGTAAAAAAATTCACTTTGTCATTTTTCTTCAACCACTCCTTACATTTTGAGATATCTCTGTAAATAGTTTCACCGAGGCCTTATATAACCCACCTTTTTTATTTCAAATGATTAATTAAAATTTCATGTGGTTATTGCAGGGTGGAGTTTTGGATTGCTTCCCCATTCTAATTTCTCCACCCTTGCACTTCTCCACCCTCAAAACCCATCTTATTCACCCCTCTTCCTCTCCCTCTAGTTTCACTTCACTAGATCCCCTTCAACATTTCCATTGTACATTTAATTAATCAATCATATTTAAAATTTAAAGATCATATTTGACATTTAATTATCACAAAAGTTACATATATAAATAGCTAGCTATTATAACTCGTATAAAAACAAACAATAATCTAGGATGGGTAATCTAACCACCTAGATTATTTCATAACGACTAACCTTCCTAAAATATCTCACACCCTACATGAGTTGTTTTCAAAACTCACAACATTAATTTATTTTCTCCACACACATAATAATATTTAATATGGAGCATTACAATATTCATGTTAGGACTAATTCCTAACATTCCCACGCTTAGTTATAACATGGGGTGAGGAACCTTCTAGAGCTGCATGATGACCATTGGTTGCGGTTGGTCATGGCCTCCTCTTTCTTAGTTTTCACCGATGGTTAAAGGTTACCATGTTTTAACATTTCCCAACCTTAATCAAAACCATGGATGTCGGTTTCAACCGATAATGCATCCAATCACAATTTGATCACCTTTATTTTTACTACTATTGAATTTTATATTCCCCCTTTTGAAAAATACTCCCTTCTTACAATTTTTTCTCCTTTGTAATAATCAACCTCCTCTTAGTAATAAAATTTCTTATTTAAAACATTCTTTGAAAGAAATCTTTAATAAAAAAATTCTTATGTTTTCATAAGAAAGGTTGACCCCTAAAATCTTCAAGCTAAATGAAACTAGTTTGCCTATTACCTCACTTAATAATATACATAATAAAACTTATCTTTAATCTGTTAAAAATATATAAATTTTTACCTAATACTAGGGTTTCTTAGTTTTGTATTAGGAGATCCGCTGCCAAGATCTGTGCCATTTAACGAGTTTCCATTCTTACTACGTCATCGAATAGATCAAGATAGAAGGTCCAGGATATGCCAACATCGATCCAAGAGATGAAATTTACAAGATAGGAGATGAAATCACCAAATGTAAGTGGAGGTTTGGAGATCTTCATGAGATGTATGTGAGGAGGACGTAACTTCTATTGTGGACTTCATTAGAAACTTGCTTCCTAGTTTCATATAGAAAATAAAGCATCTTAGTAGATCAATCTAGAGTCAATGCCAACTCAACAACATGATTTCAAAACTTCCATTTCTCATCTTCTTCATAATATTGTTGGTTGGATATTTTGTCAAGTCAAAATATGAAATTCAACCACAGTACATGGGATTAAATCCCTCCTCAAAGACAGGTGAGGCTGCCTGTTTATTACTAATCTAAAACACAAAAGAAATAATGCGTACAATATTCACACTAATCTAACCATTGGGGTTGGGATAGAATCCTCGAAATCCATATCCACACTATATGAAGATGCTGTCTTTATAAATGGACTGGGTCGAAAATTATTATTATGGAAAAAACACAATGGAAGGAAATGAGAGGAATGTATTTTCTTTCGAGTAAACAAAGAGCACGAAATAATCATACGAGCTTTAGATAACAAATGTAATGTCTGAAATGATTAGAAACATCAAGATGCTAAACAAAGAATAGCTTAAGATTACGAACATAAGAACAATATCTTAAGAAAGATACATCTCACAACACAAAGTTTGCAAAATAGCATCAGCTTCTATTCCTCAAATGATAAAAAGAAAACACAAAGTTTTTCTTCTTCACAATAGTTCTCAATATTCCAAAAATCTCAACCCTTTGGAATGTACGCACATCCCTTATTTATAATAAAAATAGTTGAGAGAAAATAGGACAAACCCTATAAAATAGTCTTTTAACAAGAGTCCTATTTTTCTTGGCTCTCACGCAGGAGACCAAGTCACAATATGATTCCTATGTGACAAAACAGAAATGAAAAAGACATGTCAATTTCAAGATTGAAATGACACGTCACATCAAGACTTAGTCTGAATCGTCATCTTTTTCTTCCTCATCTTTCTCTTCCTCTAACTCGAGCTGTTTGTTCTGAAATTCTTGGAACTTCTGGATTATACCTTGCATCTCATTTTCATCAGGCGCAGTGGAATGATCACTCAAGACTTCACATGTTTCGTGAGTGTCACTGGCACTACCAGGAAGCTTTCTCAATATTTTGTTGAGTTTTCTTAGGGCCTCCAAAGAATGTTCAATCTTTACAAACTTGTCAATGATTTCAATACCAAATCCATGAGTTGGTTCATGCTGAATAGATTCTTGGATTTGTTTGAAAATATCATCAGCTGGTAGGATGCCCGAGTTTCCAACTGACACTTTTGCACAAATTTTCAGCTAGTTCTTCTTCCAGGTCACTTTTTCCATCAATCAATTGATCTCTTGATTCTCTCAATTTACCGCAAGCTTCGTTGAGAATATTTACCCTGAACCTGATGGCTTTGGTCAGCTGGAAATGCTTATCCGCATGTGGGATGATGCCTTCTTCTACCAAGATGCGTGATGGAATTTGCTTCAATACCTGGAGAGCTTCGAAATTCAAATCAAGGTGTCCAATTTCTTGGGAGAAATCATCATCCATCTTTTCCCCATCACTCTGTATATTCCCCAAAGATTGATAAACTTCTACGGTGTCTTGAATCACTTCTTTCCCCTGTTGGAGCAGCCTTTGGGTCCATTCATCGACCACTCTCCCTTTTTCATTAATCTTCTCAATTATAGGCACTGATGAGAAATCGAACCCGACAGGGACAGAGGAAGATGGTATGGATTCAAGGGGTTTTGAGAGCTTAAGTAATACTTCAGTTAACTGCTCCACCTTTTCTTTAAGCTCATCTCTGCTATCCTTTGTTTCCTTCAATTTCGGCATAACACGTTCATAGCATCTCGTGCATCTTGTTGTGATCCTTCTATTGTCACTTCTCCTAGAGCCACCTGGTTATCTGATAGTCAGATGCCGTTATGTCCTCTTTGGTTTTTTTAGTCGGGGGAGTAGCGATCTCTACAAGCTTATGTCCTGAAGCGTCCACTAAAACCCTTTGATTTAGTAGTAGAAGCCTTGAGTGAACTAAAATCAAAGGCTGGTATGGGTACAACCACCTTCCTTTTCCTCGAGTTTTCTCAAGTAACCATTGGGGCATGCCAGAGGGAGTTTCCATTGTTGTAGAAGTTGGTATCATACTTTCAGGGAGAGGGAGATCCACTGGTGGAGTGGGGACAGTTACCAATGTGGTAGCAGATTCAGTGAAAAGAGGCATAGGAGGGGGCATGTTTGTAGTTACTTTGGTCCTAGCAGAGAGGGGTGAGAGTCCAGAGAAAATGCTGGCCATGACCGATGAAGTAGATGGGGAAAGAGGAGGTAGAAGTGGTTGTGAAGTAGGAAGCACAGATCCTAATGCTAGAGCCTGGGATGCAAGAGATAAGGTCACTTCAGTTGGGTAGTCAACAAATGGTGAAACTAGGGGCTAGCTTACTTCTAAAGAAATTTCTCCTTTTTCTTGTGGTGTTGGTGATTCTAGCACATTCACCGTTTGAACTGGAGTAACAATTGAAGAGGTTTCTTGTTCTCTTCTCTTCTTGACAAACTTGACCTTTATAGGTCCCTTAGAAGAGCTTTTGTCCTTTTCCTTTTTGGAGGGCCCCGCCTCTGTAGCAACCAACTTTGAAAAATTATCTTCTTTGAAACTCATTCCCCAAGAGGTGAGCCACGTCTTGGTACATGCAAGAATCGGGGCTGATCTATCTCGTAATGGAGGCTTTTTCACCGATAGACCAATCAATAGGTGGGAAAACATATTGATCTTCATTCAATCTATCATAGGAAGGATCCAGAACACTTTCATTATCGCCAGTACCTTCTGGTATGTCAGCAAGCTCAAGTGTCTGAATCTCTGCAAGTGTCAACCTACTATGATATTTTCTTCGGATAGTAACCTCATCACGTAAATCAATCCAAATGTATTCTATGCTTGGCACGTGTGGGTGCAGAGTTCCATATGCCTTAAGGACTCCTCGAAAATCAAATCCATCTCTAGGCTTCATGTGCTTTTTCAAATTTTCTTGAAGCTCATGTACAATGTTCTTGGCCTTCACCACCATTGAAGAAGTATACCTTCCAATAGAAATTGGGAAAGATACAGCGGCCTTGTGTTTACTCTGTTGGAATTTGTGGAAATCCAACAACCGCTGACTAACTCCATCAAGATTAGCTTGTCCCTGGATATCTAGGTAAACCAAAAGGATCCCCAGGGTACATGGCTACTCGAAGATATGTGAACTTCTTGAATTACAAGAATACATAACCCCATTTTGAAACTTCAGCCCATGCCTCATCAGAGACCCTCATTTTCCTTAGTTCAGGGTTTAACCTATAGATGTTCTCATAAAAGAAGGCATCGTTTACCCTTCTAAATTGGTCTTCAGACCCTTTTCTTGTTAGCTAAGGAAAATACCGATAAACATGCTCCACTATCTTTGTGTCCAATCCAGATAGTTCCTCATGCCGGCCGCTGCATAGGTGACATATGAGGACATATAAAACTTCCCAGTAGACAAGACTGTTGTCATCTGAGAATCTATCTCGTTACTGATAAGAGTACCCCAATCAATCCCCTATTGATTCTTCTTGATAATGATCACGAATTGGTACATCCATGAAAAACATTTGATTCAGGGAAACCAAAACCCGACTCAACTAATAATGATATCATTGATTTCTGAATGAAATCACTTCTAGGAACAAGTTTTGGGAACCTGGAAACAACCGGCTTGGCCTTGATTAGGAACTTCTTGTTCACGTGTTTGATATAATCCTCTTGATCATTGTCCCAAGATTTTTGGGCTAACTTGAGATCCACATCTCCATATTCCTTGAAATTAGGCAGCTTGAGAAGGTCATCGAAGTAACCTCCATCCAACTTGATTACAACTTCTCCCTCCTGATTTTTCATAGAATGATAAGCAGAGTCATAGTTTGAAGCACAGGCCAAGATGAACTCGGGGCACCGAGTAGACATAGGAAACTCTGCTACAAGAGGTAGGCCACCTTGCCAACTATTGATTTCATCTATGGAGTCAGGAAGATCTCTTGACCCTATTCCAAAAATCCTCCATATCTATGTTTCTGAGCTCTGTATCCCGGATGTTGTAATTACAATCAATGTAGGAGGGAGACTCCACCTTCCTAAATTTGTACTTCATCCTCCCTGATTTTTCAGTCTTATCTTGTGATGAACCAGGGTCCAACATGAGGAATTTCAAAGGAGGAGAGTGTCGAGATCAGAAGGTGTTGAACACTTCAAAAAACTTGACACAATAGAGATGTTGGAAAATTGGAAATGTCCAACACACTGGGAGGATGCCAGAAAGATGGAAATTTCCACCACACCGGGAGGATGCCGAAAGATTGAAAACTCGACACACTAGAGGATTCCAAAGATTGAAATGTCCGACACAATGGAGGATGCCGGAAAGATTGAAAAACCTGACACACTGGAGGATGCCAGAAAGATTGAAATGTCTAACACACTTTGGAGGATGCTTGGAAAGATTGAAATGTCTAACACCTTAAACCTTCGATACAACTGCGGGGTTCGAAAGCCGCAAAGCACCCTACGAAACCCAAAAAGAGGGAATCGGGTAATTTGTTAGGTTGAAACATGCAAACTCTTCTCCATTGTTGATATTCCTGATACATTTTTAATCACAATGACATATTCCAAGGAATAAAACAAAGTGAGCATTCCAAAAGGGGAACCCTAAAACACAAACTTGATTAGGAAACAACCCTAAAACGGAAAAGATAAAACCCAAATAACCCCAACAAGAAAAATACAGAAACTTAGAAGAATCCTTTACACAATTATTCCATAAACAAAGAATAAAGGAAAATACCTTTAATCAGAATGAAAAATGATAAAAATGAGCAATGCAATCAGGCACAGAGGTGAGTCGGGTTTCTGGGTCGAAGATGCATGCACAAAAATCCACGAGGTAAAAAGTACGTCTGGTAAAAATGACGTGGAAATCCAAATATTTATAAGAAATTCTGCATTTAATACACTTCAGTTGACACGTGCCAACTACCCGACAACTCAGCATTAATGCCATGTTAGCATGCTTGGGATATCTGGAAACCCGACACAAAGGATTTCGTATTAATTCAGGTTTCGGGTTGTGGGAAACAAGTGACATGAAGCATGATGCTTGATGGTCCCGAAACCCGATACAAAGGAGTAAATCAGGCTTCGGGGATCGGAAGACATGCGACATGAAGCATGTTTTGATGAAGGCATGTTCCGATGCTCGGAAGACCCACAAACCTGAAACAAAGGAGTAAATCGGGCTTCGGGGATCGGAAGACATGCGACATGAAGCATGTTTTGACAAAGGCATGTTCCAATGCTCTAAAACCCGCAAACCCGAAAGACTTATGTTGACACTAAAATTTTCCTCCATAATTTCTATTTCATTAATGTATGTATTAGGAATAGGATGTTGTTAAGTATAATTAGTAGTAGCGTCTGATAGAAGATAACGGCACCGTCAGTACGGTGCCACCAATAATGTGGAGTACGGTAACAGTCAAAGTACAATAGGAATGTTGTAAAAAGTAAATATTTGTCGTAAGTGGTCCAAAGAATGTTAAAATGTCAAAGTTTGGGTAATTAGAGAAGTAGGGTCTACGTGATTAGGAATTAGAAATATTATATTGGTAATAAGGACAAGGAGTGAGGTCATAAATATTTTGTGTATTTTATTTGTAAAAAGTCTAAAAATGTGGAACCCATGTAAAATGATAAGGTTTATCTTATCTTAGAAGATAAGCTTACATGTATAGATAAGAGTTAAGGTATGGAATATGATTCGTCGAGTGGATTTCTTATCCTATCTTAGAGATAAGATGGATAAGCTGGAAGTTCTATAAATAGAGAGGCCACCCCCCTCATTTAGCATAGAAGGAAGTAGTAAGAAATATTGTAGGAAGTGTGCGAAGGAAGCCATTAGTTTAAAGGTGTGTTGAAGAAGCCATTAAGAGGTGTAATTGTAAAGTTTCTCCCATAGTCTTGGTGAAAGGCAAGTGAAGTCAATAACACCAAAGTACCTCATGGGTGAGATTGTAATGAGCTTTCATGTTAATATTATAATTTACTTTGATATTTTAGATTTGTCATCATTTCATCTTATCATAGTCGATGGTATTCTTGTGTTATGTTGGTGTTTTGTTTCAGTTTACATCCACCAAACTAAAGGCTATGCATTAGTAAATAATCATAGCACGAGGAGTTCCCGGTGAAGAATTATCATAGTGCCGGATTGGTGATGACATTTTGGTTCCGTTGCCGGGACCATTCCTCGTTGGTGGATTTTCTGGAGAGATATTCCCACTTAGTCAAAAATCAATTAGAGGGTAACCTTGTTTTTACTGTGCATAGTAGTTACCATGGTAAAGTCATTTTTACCGTGAATAGTAGTTACCATGATAAAGTCATTTTTGCTGTGAATAGTATTTATCACAGTAAAGTCACTTTTTACCATGAATAGTGTTTACCACAAGAAGTCAGTTTTACACCACCGATAAGTCAAGTTTTACCATAGTTTACCGTGGTCATTTCTATAGTGATTGCAATTATTTGTGCACATAAGTCTTGTTGATTGTACTTGTGGGTTGGTATTTCACGGTGGTTACTTTTGAAAATGGGAAAGATTCCTATTTTTTCAGCTCAATCTAATGAAGATGCTTCTTCTTTCATTCAAGAGTTTAAGCGATCTTGTATTTATAATGGCCTTATAAGAAGGGAACAATGGACTAAATTTTTCCTACCTTTTTGGATGGTTCAAAGACTTAGGTGGTTTGAAACACTAGGTGATAATGTGAAAAATTCATGAGATTTATTAACCAAAGTTTTCTTGAAGAATTTGGTGAACAACGAAATATGCAGATCTCATGATTGAGATCACAAAGCTATCCCAAGGAGAGAAGGAGAAGATAAGGGATTATCATGCTCGTGTTCTAGAGCTAAAGAGGAATCTCGATGCCCGTGATCCGGAAGGAAGGACTAGCGGATGGGTTGATGAATGGCATGGATAATCTCCTCTCAGTAGCACTTCATTCTTGGGATGAAGCCGAGATCGACAATGAGTGAAGTATGACCGCCTAGCTACCATTGAACAAGAAAAGGAGATTGCAAGAAGGCAAGAAGAAAGCATGGAAGAGGAGCCCAAAGAAATTGTTGCTAAAGTAGAGGCTACACCAACACCTTTGGTCCGAATCCACAACCACTCCCGTGCACAAATATTTCTCCTAGTACATCTACCGAGTATGAAGATCTGCTCAAAAGATGGGTCGCTAACTATTAATCTTCTTCAAGGAAAGGAATTTAGTTCTCGGGGTGGAGATAGAGGTCCAAAAAGAAATATTTCTGAAGTTGTTTGTTATGGTTGTTATAAAAGGGTCATTATAAGTATAATTGTCCGTGATAGAGCTTCTACATCCGGTAAAGGAGATAATGATAAAGGAAAAGCACTGTGAATTCTTTTGATGTAGTAGATAAGAGCAGAAATAATGAAGTAGATGTGTTTGTAACAAAAAGAAAGAAAGAAAAAGATAATCAAGATGGAAATGATCCTAAGAAGATGAAAGAAGAAACTAGTAAGAAACATAGAGAAGAAAGTTGGGTGTGCAGGATTTTCTGATTTCACAGGCAAGGACCATACTCCATCTTGGAAGATCTGTCCAAAAGGCCTCGCAAATATTACATATGGTCAACTCTTGGCTATGTCTTCGAGAAGAGGCGGGATTTACGAGGTGGAATCAATGCTCAAGAAGGAAGGAGGTTGAGGTCCCTGTTTTGGAGGCAGAGGCGGATCCCTATGCTCCACAAGCCGAGGTATTATGTAATGGTATTTCAATTCATGATGTCTTAGTTGATGGAGGTGCTGCAGTTAATGTAATGACCGAGTCTCAGTAATGAATATGTTGGGTTTAAAAATTGATCGCCCTTCAACACTTATGTTAAGGTCATTAAATAAGTGAAAACTAAACCGTAAGGTGTAGTTTCAAATGTGACAATATCTCGTTATGGGTGTTGTATGTGTGGTAGACTTTCGTGTGATGAAAATGGTACTGCTACAGCACCCAATGTCAGCTTGGGAAGACCATGGCTAAGGAGAGTTCATGCAAGAAACTACTGGAATGAAGGCTTCATGACACTTGGACATGGTAGAGAGAGGGTGAAGATAAACGTGATCCCTCGACATCATAAGACAGAACCTGTCGATTCAAGTGATGAAACTGATGATTGGACATCCTCTGATTACTCTAGTACCAGTGAAGTGGACACTAAAGATGAAGAAAGCGAGGTGGATGTTTCAGTCATGGATATCCTTCCAGTCACACCAACTCATGACCCCATAAAATTATCTGAAGAAGAAGTTGATGATCGTCTCCAACAAATAAAGATTGGTGATGCTGTGATGGAGAGTGAGAAGGAATCCTACCTCCAGCTCTTTCGAAGGTACATACACCTATTCACTTTTGATTACAAGGAACTCCATCAAGTAAGTTGGGTAGAACATTGTATTGAGCTGGTAGATGGTGCTAAGCCCATAAAGTAAATGCCATATAGAATGAATCCTAATTTTTCCAAGACTGTAAAAGAAGAAATAGATAAGTTGCTTGATGCAGGATTCATATTTGCTATGGAGAATTCAGAATGGGTTTCTCCCATTGTGATCTCAATAAAAAATAATGGGAAGCTACGCATTTGTGTTGATTACAGGAAGCTCAATAAGGCAACAAAGAAGGATCATTACCCTCTTCCATTTTCGATCGATCTTGGATGAAGTAGTGTCAGAGTGCTATAGTTTTGCTTTGATGGATATAGCGCTACAACCAAGTTCGTATAGCGAGAAAGATCACCGAAGACCACGTCAAGCACTCCTTGGGGAACGCTTGCTTATAGAGTTATGCCTTTTGGGTTGTGTAATGCTCCAGCAACATTCCAGCGTTTGATGAATAGGGTGTTCAAACCCTACATTGGGACCTTCATCAGAGTATTTCTAGATGATTTTTGCATCTATGGGAGTAAGTTGGACCACTTGCACCAAATGGAGACAACATTTCAAAGGTTAGATGAAGCACAAGCCTCACTAAACCCTACAAAGTGTGTCTTTGGATGTTCTAAAGGCGTTTTGTTAGGGCATGTTGTATCCAGAGATGGTATTGGTACTGATCCTGATAAAGTTTCAAAAATCAAAGATTTACCATTTCCTATTAATAGAAGTAAGTTGAGATCATTTTTAGGCCATGTGGGTTACTATAGAAGGTTCATCAAGAATTTCTCAAAGATTGCACAGCCACTAACCCAGTTCTTGAAGAAGGATGTTACTTATGAACCAGGAAATAAGGCACATGAAGCTTTTGGACAATCAAGGAAGCCCCGTGTCTTCACCGTTTTGAAGATCTAGATTGAGCAAGCCATTCATTGTGTACACCGATGCCTCGGATGCAACACTAGGAAGTACTTTGAGCCAAAAGGATGAAAATGGGAATGAACATCCAATTTACTTTGGGAGTGCATAAAATGAGTAGTGTTGAGGTAAATTATATCAGAATCGAAAAGAGGCTCGCTATCATTTTTGCAGTAAAGAAGTTTAGAAATTACTTGCTAGGGAAAAATTTCTAGTTGTAATAGATCATCAGGCTCTAAAATATATTGTAAATAAGCCTAACCCATTAGGGAGGATAGCAAGATGGATAATTTTGCTACAAGAATTTGAATTTGATATTATAGATAGGCCAGGAAAGAAGCATGTCAATGCAGATGCACTCTCTCGAGCCTATGATGGTTTAGGATCATCTTGTGATGATGATGATTTCTCCAATGCAAAGATTGTTATCCTCGACACAATCCCTAGTGAATACATAGATATTTGGAATTATCTGAATGAATTCAAGTTTCCTGATGGTGCCAATGCAAAGACTAAGAGAAATATTACTCAAGCCAGTCGTCCATATTCTATTCTGCATGGAGTATTATTTCGAATAGGACCTGATGGATAGTACAAGAGGGCAGTTGGATGTGATCAAGGGAAGGAACTGCTAGAAGAATTCCACAATGGTACATGTGGAGGGCACTTCTCTGGACAACTTACAACAAGAAGGATCTTGGATACAGGTTATCACTGGCCCACTCTTTTTAAAGATTGTTATAATTATTGTAAGACATGTGATATTTGTCAAACACATGGTAACCGTAAGACTTCATCAGCTCCATTATGTCCTATTCTTCCCCTTGGTCCCTTTGAAAAGTGGGGAATAGACATTGTAGGTCCACTTCCAACTACATCACGCCAAAATAAGTATATTGTAGTTGCCACATTACTTAACCAAGTGGGTTGAAGCTAGGCCATTGAAAACAGCTTCCATGGATGAAGTGGCAAGGTTCATGTATGAATGTATTGTCACCGATTTGGTTGCCCATTAGAAATTGTAATAGATCAAAGAAGCCACTTCATTAATGAGGTGGTAGAAGCCCTAGTCAATAAGTTTTCTATTAAGCACAGGAAGGCAACAACATACAAGCCAAGCACAAATGGACAGGTGGAACGAACAAATTTTGTGTTGTGTCAAATTCTAGCAAAAGATGCAGCCTTCACAGTACATAAATGGGATAAAAGGATTCATGCAAAGATTGTGGGCATATAGGGCAACATCAAAGTCAGCAACAGGATACTCCCCATTTCAGTTGGCCTATGGCATTGATCCAGTTCTTCCTATTGAGTTTGATATTCCCACTGTGAGAGTTATGAAAAATGAAAGGATGGATGAAAGTGATTCAGTAAAAGAAAGGTTGGTACATCTTCATTTGCTGGAGGAAATGAGAGAAATAGCAAAGGATACAAGCCATAAGAAGAAAATGAAGTAGAAGGAATACTTTGATCAAAAGATCCGGTGGTCTCCATTTCATGTGAATGACTTGGTTCTAGTATATGATTCCAGATACAAAAAAAAAAAAGACAGAGAAAATTTCTTCCAAAATGGATGGGGCCCTACAAAATAGCAGCTGTGCATGAAAATGGTACGTACCGACTGGAGGAATTGGATGGCACTCCCATTACGAAATGGGTCAACCATGACAAGTTGAAGATTTTCCAAGCACTGTAATACTCTACTCCGAGGACGAGTAGAAGCTAGGAAGGGGGAAGATGTCGACACTAAAATTTTCCTCCGTAATTTCTATTTCATTAATGTATGTATTAGGAATAGGATGTTGTTAAGTATAATTAGTAGTAGCGTCTGATAGAAGATAACGACACCGTCAGTACGGTGCCGCCAATAATGTGGAGTACGTGAATAAAAAGTACAATAGGAATGTTGTAAAAAGTAAATATTTGTCGTAAGTGGTCCGGTAATGTTAAAATGTCAAAGTTTGGGTAATTAGAGAAGTAGGGTCTACGTGATTAGGAATTAGAAATATTATATTGGTAATAAGGACAAGGAGTGAGGTCATAAATATTTTGTGTATTTTATTTGTAAAAAGTCTAAAAATGTGGAACCCATGTAAAATGATAAGGTTTATCTTATCTTAAAGATAAGCTTACATGTACAGTATAAGAGTTAAGGTATGGAATATGATTCGTCGAGTGGATTTCCTATCCTATCTTAGAGATAAGATGGATAATCCTAAAAGTTCTATAAATAGAGAGGCCACCCCTCATTTAGCATAGAAGGAAGTAGTAAGAAATATTGTAGGAAGTGTGCGAAGGAAGCCATCGCTTTAAAGGTGTGTTGAAGAAGCCATTAAGAGGTGTAATTGTAAAGTTTCTCCCATAGTCTTGGTGAAAGGCAAGTGAAGTCAATAACACTGAAGTACCTCATGGGTGAGATTGTAATAGTTTCATGTTAATATTATAATTTACTTTGATATTTCATATTTGTCATCATTCCGTCTTATCATAGTCGATGGTATTCTTGTGTTATGTTGTTATTTTGTTTCCGATTACATCCACCAAACTAAAGGTCAGCATTAGTAAATAATCATAGCACAAGGAGTTCCCGTGAAGAATTATCATAGTGCCGGATTGGTGATGACACTTACTGATGCGGGTTTCAGGGAACACACAACATGAAGCATCCAAAACACATGTTGTCTTGCTATTGAAACCCGAAAACCTGATTATCTCTCTGAAAGGGCATTCTTAGAAAACCAGCTCAAAAATTTCTTAGGGTTATCTTATTTTTGGCGTAAACTCAAAAATGAGATAACAACTGGCTCTAGTTGGGGACTTTCTTTGTGATATCAAAGGAAGAGAACTCAAAATCTCTAGCTTTATCCATTGGGCTACGGAGTCAGAAAAGAAGAAAACCAAAAAAAAAACAAGGAAAGAAAGAAGACTAAAAGCAAACACACGACAAAAAGTAAAGTATGTACAATGCAAAAGAGCATCTTGCATTAATGATGGAACAACTTTAGATGTTGGCCGCTGAAAGGCAAAGGGAGTAACTCTCCATCAAGATATGATAGATGGAAACTATTTTCACCACTCAGCTGATGAATCTTAAAAGGTCCTTTCCATAAAGAATCAAACTTTTCATGCATTCCTTTCTGCTCCTCCTCTTATCCCAAAGCAACACCAGGTCTCCAATTTGGAAATTATGTTGCCTTGATTTCTTGTCAAAATTTTCTTTACTTTGCTTTGATGATCTGCAATGTGATCAACCACCTTGCTCTGTTCCTCTTCTAGCCTAGCTAGGTACATAACCCTTTTTTCAATAGAATTTTGAAAGGTCACATCTTCGATCGCTTTGGCCAACCGTAAGGTCGGCAATTCTACGAGATAGGGATCTCAAGATTGATCCCATATATTACTTGGAAAGGGGACTTCCTATAGCTCGCTTTGGGGTAATCCGATCCGCCCATAATGCATCATACAATGCTTTGTGCCATGTCCTCTAGTTTTCATCTACCAACTTTCTAATTATGGTAATCGTGTTCTTGTTCTGGACTCAACTTGCCCATTGCCTTGAGGATAATAATCATATGAGTGAGCTAGGGTGATACCGAATCCATAGCAAAATTCAATCAACTCATGTGATGAGAAATTAGAGGCATTATCAGCCACAATCTTGTGAGGCACACCGAATCTGACAATTATATTTTCTTTAAGAAATTTGCACATGGCTTCGAGGTCGCTTGCTTGATTGGCAGCCTTCCACCCACTTGGTAAAATAGTCTATAGTAGTCAAGACGTAATTGTGTCCAGATTGGAGGCGTGGATTCAACATTCCAATGAAGTCAATTCCCCACTGGTGGAAATGTTCTTCAATCACTACAGATTCAGGGAAGAGCTGCTAGCTTAGGATGACCAACAAAATGTTGACAAGCTTCACATTTGGATACCCACTCTGCTTTGAGTCTCAAAAGAGAGTAGGCCAATAGTATCTAGCTCGTAGGATCTTATAAGCTGTTACAGAGGATGAGAAATGTCCTCCACATGCTAGACTATGGAAGGATTCTAGTAACTTTACCTGCTGTGACTTATCAACACAAAAAGCAGAATACACCATCAATACCTTTGTTATATATTCTCATATCCCATGAGGTATCTTGCAGATCTTAACTTGACCATCCTCTTCTCCTTCTAGCTTAAATGCGGGGGAATTCACCATAGGGATGAAAGAAAGCAATATCTATGTACCATTCATTAGTTGTACTCATGAAAAGCACCATGGGTAACTTTAAAGGGGTGTCTTCGGTCCTTTTGCATTCTGTTTCAAAGATGATTTTCCGCGATCAATCGGGCACAGTGCCCCTTCCTCGTACTCAACTTAGTAGGTCTGATGTCCAAGTCATACTCTTGAACTTTATCTATTCAGGTACCTCGTTGACTACCCAGCTTCTTGTTGAGTCAAAATGGATTTAACGGCAGTGTCAGGAACGAGAACGAGGGTATGAGAGTTTAGTACATAGTACCTGAAATGTTTCACCACTCGTACCACCGCATAAGCATGCTTTTTAATTTGTGAAATTTTTAGTTCATGTTTCTTTAATGGGCAACTCATGAAAGTGATGAGAGCTTCAATGCCCTCACCGTTCTCCTGCATCAGGATAGCTGACACTGTGTGAGTAGAGGCATAGCTGTACATGATGAAATATTTTTTGAAATCTGGACATACTAGGATAGGAGCGCAAGTAACTTCCCTTTTGACTTCATCAAATTCAAGCTTCCCTTTAGTACTCCATTGAAACTAAATTTTTCCTTTCATCATCCCAAGGATATCCTTGGTTTTATCAGTGAAATAAGGTATAAACCTTCTTAGGAAATTGACCTTTCCGAAGAAGGAATGAACTCCAGTTTTACTTATGGGTAGAGTAAGGATCTGAATGGCCTTCACCCTCTCTCGGGTAAATTTTGGTTCCTTCTCTAGTCACAATATGACCCAGCAACTTTCCTTCGGTCACTCTGAACATGGACTTCTTGGGATTTAATGAAATCCCGTGACACCTGCATCTCAAGAGTACTTGTTCTAAATGATCATAATGATCACTCCATTTTTTAGAGAAAATGGTCAAGTCATCTAAATATACCACTATGAATTTTCCCATCAGTCTCCGAATGCCAAGTCCATAGCTCTCTAAAAGGTGGCTTCGGTGTTGATCAAGCCGAAAGGCATCCTCCCATAGGCCAAGGTCTCCCATGGGGTTGTGAAGTCCGTCTTGTGTTAATCCTCCGTAGTTACCTCAACTTAATTATATCCTCAAAATCACAAGTATGGATAGCAATTTCCGATCCAAGAATAGTCCAGTAACACCCGATCCATAATAGGTAAGGGATAGTTGTCTTTTAACGAAGACTCGATTCAAGTTCGAAGTTAACACAAATCTAGATTTTGCCATTCTTCTTTCTCGATAGAACGATGTTAGCAATCTAGGTGGAGTGATGGATTGGAAAAATAATTCTGGCATCTAACATTTTTTGAATTTCTGCAAGGATAGTCCCTGAGATCTTAGGATTGTAATGTCTTTGCTTCAGCCTGTAAGGTTTCACATCAGGCTTCAAAGGAATATTGTGCTATACATCTTTGGGCTTGAAGGATTTTAAATCGCATAGACCAGGGTAGGACATCCATGTATCTCTTCAAGAGTGAAGTGAATTTTGCTTTCTCCTCAAGGGAACAACATTTCCCAATATTCACCATGCAATGTTGATCGACGAACCTAGATTGACTTGATCTACTTCGAGGAAGAAGCTCCTTCAACTGGTCTCTTGTTTTGAATGAAACGGTCATGCTTGTCAAACAAACCCTCCAAAGAAACTATAACTTTGGGAATCTTGTTGCCTTTAAGCTAAATAAACTCACAATCAACCTCTTGATATGGATCTCGAATAGATTCATGGAAAGCTGATTCCAAAACTTCAAAGTATAGCTCACTAAAATTGTCATCTTTTTCTAGAAAAGTCAACACTTGTTGATCATCATTGAACACTTGCCAATGAGCCACATTATCTGGGATACTGGGACGATACACGATCTCAATGGTGTATGTATCTTGTTTGAACTGGGGGTGAGGGAGAAGGAGGGATGCAGACATAGCCCAAAGAATCAGCCTTGTCGTTATAATCTCTCAAAACCGCCTTGATGGAGAATGCATCAACTCACTCTATATTATCCCAAACTTTGTTCCTATAATGTCTCAAGCGATCATTTTTACTTGATAGATTCCTTGACTGATTGACAATCAGCTCTGCGTCCCCTCAACCTTGAGATTTCAAATTCCCTTATGTTCTGCCATTTCTAATCCTAGTAATGAGCTTCATATTCAGCCGTGTTATTAGTATTATTAAACCGTAATTTGAAGGTGGAAGGGAAGATCTCTAATTAGGAGATATAAGAACTACACCAAATACCGATCCGGGGTTGAAAATCTACCATCAAATTTGAGGGTCCAAATAGCATTAGGATCTTCTTTCTTGATGTCTACAGCTGGTATTTCCGATGTCATGAAATAATTTCCAAACCTAGCATCTTCGAAAAGAATTTGAGCCTTAGGGTCATCCGATTAGTTACTAAATAATTTGCCTGAGGTTCAGGATGGAGAACATGATAAACCCCGTTGATTGGAATCTTAGCCTTAGTCCAATCCATATTAATCTCTCCTCCGACATCTTTACAAAACCTCTACCCAAGAGGATACCGTAAGTTAGTAGGAATGTCAGCAACTAGAATGGTCATTTTCACTCTCTTCTCTGGGAAGGCAATGAATGCAAATTGTGCATCTTTGATTTGACCAATCAAGGGAACTTTTTTGGTTTCCATGGAGTAACACCATCCATATGACTTAGTCAAAGTAAGCCCAAGAGCGTGGGCTACTTTTGCAGGCATAACATCAGTGGGAGGCCCCTGAGTCGATGATGTAATTGCTGAGTTTAAACCCATTTATTAGCAAAGACAAATAAAATGGTTCAATCTTTCCTAAAGAAGAAGCAGAGGTCAGATTGTTCTGAGGTGGGGATTGAGTAGGATTTGGCAAAAATACCTTTTGAAGGTGGGGGAATGGTGGCTTTACTTCTAATGAATTTGGCAAGTTTTTTTGAACTATTCAGGATTTGACTGAAGGTATTCTACTTCTGACATTTGGATCTTGGTTCTTTTTGCATGATCGATAATGTCAAAAGCAGTATAAGAAGGGGTGATGGTAAGTTCGGTTCTGATCTCATGAGCTTGAGCTAGGGCACTGACCTTAGGAGAAAGAGAATGAGGAGAAGTTGTTACCTTTTTGGTGACTTCTCTTTCGCCACGCACAAAAATAGGAGCACCTCTCTTAACTATGGCGATGGAAGGTTCCTTGTTCTTCTCCTTGGGCTTCCAAGAGGTTTTCTTGGATTCTGAGATTGGGATTGAGTGAAGATGGAAAATGACTGGCCATCCGGTGCACATTCATCTTCTTCGTATTCCAAATACCCAATGCTGGAGTCACCAGCTGAATCGTCATAAGACTCATCAGCGTATCCTGAAGCTTCAAAAGCTTCAGGGGAATCTTGTTCTTCATGTTCTTCCTCTTCTTCAACTATTTCTACTGCCATGTTAATGGGAGGAGCTTCGATCATTATCGCCTTGGTTGAGCAGAGTTATCCACGGCCTATCTCTTACAAAGCACCATTGGTGTAATTGAAATTCCATCTAGGGATATCCCGATATGGAACATTACTCACTTATCGGGACATTTGCTTTTTTAAAGCAATCAAATCATTAACCATCTTTTTGAATCATAGGGTCGTGATATTGATACCTTGGTAAGAACCTTGATTTTTAGGTTTGGGTACATCATTCCCGATTCTCCTGCCAAAATGAGATCATCCTCTATTTCAATAGCTGTTGATTGAGTGATAGCCAAATCTAGGATAGCTGACCTTCTTAATAGAAAGCTCACATCAAGAGGCTGAGCATTAATGAAGAAGCATTTCTGATTTTTTAAGTAGGTACAGCTATTTCTGGAATCTTCTGGATCAGCTTGTTAAACTTTACCACGAAGTCCCGCATGGGTTCATGCGATTCCTTCTTCATATGGGTAAGTTGAGCTAACAAAGCATGAGAATCTTCACCGGCTTGAAACGTGCTTCAATTTGGTCCTCATGGTAGCCTGGGCCAGTGATGCATGCATTCGGAAGATGGTAAAACCATTCGGCCGCACCGTAACGCTTTTAATGAAGAGCCGAACAGAGACATCTTCATGAGCTACTCCAAGGACACCACATGCTATAAAGAAAGATGCAATGTGTTCATCAGGATGCTGCTTCCCATCGCCATTGAACTTCGGAATGTTTTTACGTGATCCGTGTGGTAACTCATGCAATGGTGGAGTTAAAGAAAGAGGACCAATACTGCACCCTGTGGCACAAAGTTGTGCTACCATCCTTCTAAACAGAGTGTGTATAGGGATCCGAGTGTCAGACAAGGAAAGCGCGTGACAAGTTGTAGACGCTTCTTGTTCTATGGGGATCTGGTTTCTCCACACAAGCGAAGAACTTCTGGTTCGGCCGAAATAACGCAGCCTTCTGGGAAAGACTAAAATTATGCCGCCAGTAGCAATTCAAAGAGTGGATCAATTTCAGCATGGGCTCAATGGGACCGAGTGAAGATCTTTCCAGCCTAGCTTGAACTGGGAAAGAGATCTTGTTAAAAAAAGGAAAATACGGAGTCGCCGACACCAAGAGGATAAGCTTTATACTATTAATCCGTATTCCCCAACGAAGTCGCCAAAAATGTTGGTCGATGTTTTGTCAAGTCAAAATATGAAATTCAACCACAAAGACATGGGATTAAATCCTCCTCAAAGACAGTGATGCCGCCCGTTAATTACTAATCTAAAACACAAAAGAAATAATGCGTATAATATTCACACTAATCTAACCATCAAGGTTGGGATAGAATCCCAAATCCATATCCGCACTATATGAAGATGTCATCTTACAAATGGACTGGGTCGAAAATTATTATTATGGAAAAAACACAATAGAAGGAAATGAAAGGAATGTATTTTCTTCCAAGTAAACACAGAGTACCTAAATAATCATACGAGCTTTAGATAACAAATGTAATGTTTGAAATGATTAGAAACATCAAGATGCTAAACAAAGAATAGCTTAAGATTACGAACATAAGAACAATATATTAAGAAAGATACATCTCACAACACAAAGTTTACAAAATAGCATCAGCTTCTATTCCTCAAATGATAAAAAGAAAACACAAAGTTTTTCTTCTTCACAATAGTTCTCAATATTCCA
The DNA here is from genome assembly GCA_018340775.1 of Taxus wallichiana var. yunnanensis. Classification (NCBI taxonomy): domain Eukaryota; kingdom Viridiplantae; phylum Streptophyta; class Pinopsida; order Cupressales; family Taxaceae; genus Taxus; species Taxus wallichiana. The sequence goes on from CM031239.1 coordinate 705,653,276, forward strand.
AAAATCTCAACCCTTTGGAATGTACGCACATCCCTTATTTATAATAAAAATAGTTGAGAGAAAATAGGACAAACCCTATAAAACAGTCTTTTAACAAGAGTCCTATTTTTCTTGGCTCTCACGCAGGAGACCAAGTCACAATATGATTCCTATGTGACGAAACAGAAATGAAAAAGACATGTCAATTTCAAGATTGAAATGACACGTCACATCAAGACTTAGTCTGAATCGTCATCTTTTTCTTCCTCATCTTTCTCTTCCTCTAACTGAGCCTGTTTGTTCCGAAATTCTTGGAACTTCTGGATTATACCTTGCATCTCATTTTCATCAGGTGCGCTGGGAATGATCACTCAAGACTTCACATGTTTCGTGAGTGTCACTGGCACTACCGGGAAGCTTTCTCAATCTTTTGTTGAGTTTTCTCAAGGCCTCCAAAGAATGTTCAATCTTTACAAACTTATCAATGATTTCAATACCAAATCTGTGAGTTGGTTCATGCTGAATAGATTCTTGGATTTGTTTGAAAAGATCATCAGCTGGTAGGATGCCCGAGTTTCCAACTGACACTTTTGCACAAATTTTCAGCAGTTCTTCTTCTAGGTCACTTTTTCCATCAATCAATTGATCTCTTGATTCTCTCAATTTACCGCAAGCTTCGTTGAGAATCTTTACCCTGAACCTGATGGCTTTGGTCAGCTGGAAATGCTTATCCACATGTGGGATGATGCCTTCTTCTACCAAGATGCGTGATGGAATTTGCTTCAATACCTGGAGAGCTTCGAAAGTCAAATCAAGGTGTCCAATTTCTTGGGAGAAATCATCATCCATCTTTTCCCCATCACTCTGTATATTCCCCAAAGATTGATAAACTTCTACGGTGTCTTCAATCACTTCTTTCCCTGTTGAGCAGCCTTTGGGTCCATTCATCGACCACTCTCCCTTTTTCATTAATTTTCTCAATTATAGTGCACTCGATGAGAAATTGAACCCGACAAGGATGCAGGAAGATGGTATGGATTCAAGGGGTTTAGAGAGCTTAAGTAATACTTCAGCTAATCGATCCACCTTTATTTAAGCTCATCTCTCGCTATCCTTTGTTTCCTTCAATTTCTGGCATAGCACGTTCATAGCATCTCGTGCATCCTGTTGTGCTCCTTCTATTGTCACTTCTCCTAGAGCCACCCTGGTTATCTGATAGTCAGAGGCCGTTATGTCCTCTTTGGTTTTTTCAATGGGAGTGGTGATCTCTACAAACTTATGTCCTGAAGCGTCCACTAAAACCCTTGAAACTATTTTGGGTTTCTTGGCTGATTTAGTAGTAGAAGCCTTGAGTGAACTAAAATCAAAGGCTAGTATGGGTACAACCACCTTCCTTTTCCTCGTAGTTTTCTCAAGTAACCATTGGGGCATGCCAGAGGGAGTTTCCATTGTTGTAGAAGTTGGTATCATACTTTCAGGGAGAGGGGGATCCACTGGTGGAGTGGGGACAGTCACCAATGTGGTAGCAGATTCAGTGAAAAGAGGCACAGGAGGGGGCATGTTTGTAGTTACTTTGGTCCCAACAGAGAGGGGTGAGAGTCCAGAGAAAATGCTGGCCATGACCGATGAAGTAGATGGGGAAAGAGGAGGTAGAAGTGGTTGTGAAGTAGAAGCGAGATCCCGACACCGAGCCGGGATGCAAAAGATAAGGTCACTTTAGTTGGGTAGTCAACAAATGGTGAAACTAGGGGCTAGCTTAATTCTAAAGAAATTTCTCCTATTTCCGGTGGTGTTGGTGATTCTGCACATTCACCGCTTCAACTAGAGTAACAATTGAAGAGGTCTCTCTTCGTTCTCTTCCTTCGACAAACTTGACCTTTATAGGTCCCTTAAGAGCTTTTGTCCTTTTCCTTTTGGAGGGCCCCACCTCTCGCAACAACCAACTTTGAAAAATTATCTTCTTTGAAACTCATTCCTTAAGAGGTGAGCCACACCTGGTGTGTGCAAGAATCAGATCCGATCTATCTCGTAATGGAGACTTTTTCACCGATAGACCAATCAATAGGTGGGAAAACATATTGATCTTCATTCAATCCATCATAGGAAGGATCCAGAACACTTTCATTATCGCCAGTACCTTTGGTATGTCAGCAAGCTCAAGTGTTTGAATCTTTGCAAGTGTCAACCTACTATGATCTTTTCTTCAGACAGAACCTCATCACGTAAATCAATCCAGATGTCTTCTATGCTTGGCACGTGCGGTACAGAGTTCCATATGCCTTAAGGACTCCTCAAAAATCAAATCCATCTATGGGCTTCATGTGCTTTTTCAACTTGTCTTGAAGCTCATGTACAATGTTCTTGGCCTTCACCACCGTTGAACAAGTATACCTTCCAATAGAAATTGGGAAAGATACAACGGCCTTGTGTTTACTCTATTGGAATTTTTGAAATCCAACAACCCGCCCGACCAATTCCATCAAGATTAGCTTGTCCCCTGGATATCTAAGTAAACGGAAAGGATCCCCTCGGTACATGGCTACTAGAAGATATGTGAACTTCTTGAATTACAAGAATACATAACCCCATTTTGAAACTTCAGCCCATACCTCATCGTAGACCCTCATTTTCCTTAGTTTAGGTTTAACGTGTAGATGTTCTCATAAAAGAAGGCATCAAGTTTACCCTTCTAAATTGGTCTTCGACTTTTTTGTTAGCTAAGGAAAATATCGATAAACATGCTCCAATGTCTTTGTGTCCAATCCAGGATAGTTCCTCATGCCGGCCGTTGCATATGTGACATACGAGGACATATAAAACTTCCCAAAAGAGACAAGACCGTTGTCATCTGAGAATCTATCTCATTACTGATAAGAGTACCCCAATTAATCCCCTATTGATTCTTCTTGATAATGATCACGAATTGGTACATCCATCCTTGAAAAACATTTGATTTGGGGAAACCAAAAACCCGACTCAACAGAATAATGATATCATTGATTTCCTGAATGAAATCACTTCTAGGAACAAGTTTTGGGAACCTAAACAAAGCCGGCTTGGCCTTGATTAGGAACTTATTGTTCATGTTTTTGATAAAATCCTCTTGATCATTGTCCCAAGCTTTTTGGGCTGACTTGAGATCCACATCTCCATATTCCTTGAAATTAGGTAGCTTGAGAAGGTCATCGAAGTAACCTCCATCCAACTTGATTACAACTTCTCCCGCCTGATTTTTCACAGAACAAGAAGCAGAGTCATAGTTTGAAGCACAGGCCAAGATGAACTCGGGGCACTGAGAGGACATAGGGAAACCTGCTGCAAGAGGTAGGCCACTACCAACTGTTGATTTCATCCATGGAGGTTGGGAAGAGCTCTTGACCCTATTCCAAAAATCCTCCATGTCTATGTTTCTGAGCTCCGTATCCCGATGTCGTAATTACAATAAATGTAGGAGGGAGACTCCACCTTCCTAAATTTGTACTTCATCCTCCCTAATTTTTTAGTCTTATCTTGTGATGAACCAGGGTCCGACATGAGGAATTTCAAAGGAGGAGAGTGTCGAGATCGAAGGTGTCAACACTTCAAAACCTGACACACTGGAGATGTTGGAAAATTGGAAATGTTTGACACACTGGGAGGATTATGGAAAGATGGAAATGTCCGCCACACTGGGAGGATGCCGAAAAGATGGAAATGTCCACTATCTTTGGGGGATGCCGTAAAGATTGAAAACCCGACACACTACATCGGAGGATGCCGAAAGATTGAAATGTCTGACACACTAGAGGATGCTCGAAAGATTGAAAAACCTGACACACTGGAGGATGCCGGAAAGATTGAAATTTTTGACACACTAGAGGATGTTGGAAAGATTGAAATGTCCGACACCTTAAACCTCCCGATACACTGCGGGTTTTGAAAACTGCAAAGCACCCTACGAAACCCAAAAAGAGGGAATCGGGTAATTTGTTAGGTTGAAACATGCAAACTCTCTCCATTGTTGATATCCCAAATATATTTTTAATTACAATGACATTCTAGGGAATAAAACAAAGTGAGAATTCCAAAGGGGGAACCCTAAAACACAAACCTGATAGGAAACAACCCTAAAATGGAAAAGATAAAACCCCAATAACCCCAACAAGAAAAAGATAGAAACTTGGAAGAATCCTTTACACAATTATTCCACAAACAAAGAATAAAGGAAAATACCTTTAATCAGAACAAAAAATGATCAAAAATGAGTAATGTAATCAGGCATAAAGATGAGTCGGGTTTCTTCGTCGAAGATGTATGCACGAAAATCCACGAGGTAAAAACTACGTTTATTAAAAATGATGTGGAAATCGAAATATTTATAAGAAATTCCACATTTAATACACTTCAATTGACATGTGTCAACTACCCGACAACTCGGCATTAATGCCATGTCAGCATGCTTGGGATATCCGGAAACCCGACACAAAGGATTTCATATTAATTCAGGTTTCAGGTTGTGGGAAACAAGTGACATGAAGCATGATGCTTGATGGTCTTGAAAACCCGATACAAAGGAGTAAATTGGGCTTTAGGGATCGGAAGACATGCGACATGAAGCATGTTTTGACGAAGGCATGTTCCAATGCTCAAGACCCGCAAACCTGAAACAAAGGAGTAAATTGGGCTTTGAGGATCGGAAGACATGCGACATGAAGCATGTTTTGACGAAGGCATGTTCCGATGCTCGGAAGACCCGCAAACCCGAAAGACTTACTTGATGCGGGTTTCGGGTTTCGGGAACACACAACATGAAGCATAAAAACACATGTTTTCTTGCTATCAAACCTAAAATATGATTATCTCTCTTAAAGAGCATTCTTAGAAAACCAGCTGTAATTTCTTAGGGTTATCTTATTTTTTTGGCGTAAACTAAAAATGAGATAACAAATATACACCATGGTCGATGCCTTCAATGGTGTAGCTGATAGATGTGTTGACATGGCATGAGATTTGAAAGTGTTTTCTAACATGACACAATGTGACACAAAGTATTTAGGTGGCCACCGTGTACACTAGATGTTCTCGCACATGTACCGAGTTACGTGCTATGTCAATGTATGTCAGGTTGAAAGAAAATGTTATGTTGAGGTTACATGGATAACGTGAGTTAACACAATGTCAGCACAAGCTTATGGCTGCATGCACATAGTCTACAAGGACCTTAGGAGATGAGCATAGAGTGGCATGGTCTTGAAATTTTAGGGACTCGCACATGATTGATGGTTTCATGTAGCATCAATGTTTTATGCGTGATATTACTACATTTGGGAACTAGATCTCATAAAAGCTTCATCTCATTAGCTTTTTTATTTCTCTTCTTCTGCAACTCTTTTATTTTCTATAAACCTACATGATATATATATATATATATATATAGAATGAAAACGGAATAAGATGGAGTGAATAAACTCGTGAATAAAATGGAAATGATGGAGATTAAGAAACATGCAGTGAATGATGAATGCCACAAAAATTACAAGATGTCTTCTCCGACACTTATTAGCAAAATAAAAGCAATGATGGATGAGCATGAATGTCATTTACATGTGGTCTTCACCATATAGCCATCAATTCATTGTGTTGTACAAGACAAACGAATGGAAATTTTAGAGTCTAGGGAAAGCGTAAGATGATACCAAATGAAAATGCAACACCATTTCTGGGAAGAACCCAAGGATAAAATGTGCAGAGAACACAAATTAATCAATCATATTTGACATTTAATTATTAAAAAGGTCAGATATAAAGATATAACTACTCCGACTTTATAACAACAAACCGCTATGTACCTTGGGATATAATATTATAATGTATATGGGTTAGTGGGGATGCCAACATGTGGCACACATCCCCTTAGTTATATGGGCTCACATAGGAATTGGGTAATGGGTCGGTATACATTGGGATATAATATTGTGTATAGGTTAACATCCCCTTAGTTATATGTATGGGTTCACATGGGATATAATATTATAATGTATATTGGTTGATGGAGATGCCGACATGTGGCACACATCCCCTTAGTTATATGGGCTCACATAAGAATCGGGTAATGGGTCGCCTACATTTGGATTAGGTGTTACCCATCCTATTTAAAGGACATGAGCATCATTATGAGGAGGTCATGTATGTATGAGTTGAGTCTTCTACTGGTAGAGGTATGTTGGAGGTGTCCCCTCGAAGTGGATTCCCATCTTGGGAGATTGTGGAGTTAACTCCTTCCTTACGGAGCATCAGATGGTCGCCTCTACCTTAAGGGTATTATTCTGCATATTTTGATTATTTGGGCATCTTGGCCTCCCATATCTCTTGTGTTTTATTATCTTTTGTAATTTATTGATTTATTATATGCAAAGTTATTATCACAAACACTAATCTAGGATGGTTATTCTAACCACCTATATTCTTTCATAACCACTAACCTTCCTAAAATCTCTCACACCCTACATGAGTTATTTTCACAACTCATAACATTAATTTATTTTCTCCACACACATAATAATATTTAATATGGAGCATTACAATATTCATGTTAGGAATAATTACTTTATTTTAGGATTTCCAGATAGATGTTCACTAAGTGAAGGGGATCCAAGCTTCTCGCGCCTTTTACTAATTTCTTCTAAGATTTCAAATGTGTTCTCCTCATTAGACTCGAGTTCTATAATTACATTATTCATCATTTCACACATGGTATTTATTATGTGTAACCATAAAGGATATACATTATCAATGGTAGATGTGAACACATTATTTATCACAAAGGATTGAGAATCTAGAAAATCATGTCGATATCAATGGGGAAACGCTATCCTGACAAAGTTATTTATTTATCTATCTCAACCTTTGTAAATTTTTATGGTGTTTGAATAAAAGTAGATGTATTGATTGATTTATTCAAAATAACAGATACAAATTTATACATGTCCGTAATGGGTCGACTATACAGCTAGAATGGAATGGTTTTACCTAATGGTTAGGAAGATAGGTAACCAACTAAGTTGTTTGGTAAACAATGTATTAATTTATTAATTTGATAACATTCCCCCCTTAATACATTGATTTTACAAATGTACCCCCAAAATATTCAAATTTCACCTTTCCAAGAGACTTGGTGAGTATATCTCGCAACTCCGAGCATTTTTCAGAAATACCGAGCTAGATGTGGTGGTTCAAGACTTGTTCTTGAATGTAGTGACATTCGACCTTAATGTTCTTTTTTATCTCATGGAAAAATAGATTCTTCATAAGCTTCAACACACCTTAATTGTCACAATGAATGATGGGTGGCTTTTCTTTAGGAATGCACATATATGCCAAAATGTGACATAACCAAATCACTTCACACATAACTCCTCGTGTGGCGCGATACTCTACCTCAGTGGATGAGAGAGAAACAATAATTTTATTATTACTTATCCATGAGATAGGTCTAGATGCGAGATGAAAAATATAACCTGATTTTATTTCCCATCATCAATGGATCCAACATAGTATGAGTCTATATATCCCCGTAAGAATAACCGAGTGTTCTTCTGATACTCTAGACCATAGTCAACTGTACCTCAGACATATCTCAACACATGATTTTCTATTACCCAATGAAATTTCTTCTTCTCCTACATGAATATGGAGAGATAGCTCACAAGCAACAAATGTGTGGTTCTGTATACATCAAGTAAATGAGACTCCCAACAAGCTATCTGTAGAGAGTACCATCTACTTGAGGTGAATCCTGGAATCTCAAAAGTTGTAAATTTTTTTCCATAGGAGTGGATATATGTTTACAATCTGACATGCCATACTTTTCTAGGAGTGCCTTGGCGTATTTCACCTAGAGATAAAAATATGATTCTTCTTTTTCCATATCTCCAAGCCAAGACAATAATGAAGTAGACCCAAATATGTCATGTTAAAGGATTTTTTAAAATCATTCTTCACATCTTCAACAAGATTGTCAGAACTCCCTGTGATCACAAGATAATCTACATACAAAACCAAGATGACAATCTCTCTGCCCATCTTTTTATATATAGATTTGAATCATATGGGCTATGAGTGAATCCATACTGTAATAGGTGACCATCTATTTTATGTACCATGCCCTATGTTCCTGTTTAAGTCCATAAAGAGACTTAATTAGAAGACATACCTTCTGAGGATGTTTCTCATCGAAAAATCCTTTTGGCTGGGTCATGTATACCTCTTCTTTGAGATCACCATTCAAGAAAGCACTTTTCACGTCCATATACCGATGTTTCCATCCATTTTGTATCACAAGATAAAAATAAATCTGATGATGGTTTTGATCTTCATAGTGGGCAAAGGTTTCATCATAGTTAATTCCTTCCTATTGAGCATAACCCTTTGCAACTAGTCGTGCTTTATACTTGTTGATAGATCCCTCTACCCATGCCCGATTTGGTATCAAGGAGTCACATTCTACATCCATGGCCTTCTTCCACTATGGTTGACCAAGTGCCTAATGAACTCGAATCAAGTTCAAGCTATCAACCAATGAACTCATAAGTGTGAGATTCATCTCATTTCTCATATGTCTTCTCGTATGAACTCCTGATGAAGTGTCTAGAAGAGATTTTAGGTGGGAGTCTCTCATGGTGCTTTGGACCCACTTTGGACGCTAACACTACTGCTGATGTGAAGAACTATTTTCCAAATTCCCAAGATCAATGAACAATTCTCCTTGCAGCTCATCCTTCTTCTTTGAAGAATCCTCATGCTCATCATATGGATGTGTGAGAAATCTATGAGAGGATGTTGGTGATGAATCTTCCTTCTGTGGAAATGAGTCAAATGATGAATCATCACAAAAACATCTCTACTCTCATATATATTATTTATCTCAGGATCCATGAGATGATATGATTTTGAGGTAGAACTATACCCCAAAATATGCACTGGTGTGTTTTTGCATCAAGCTTCTTCCTCTTCTTATCTGAAACATGCATATATGTAGTAAATCCAAATACTCTCAAATGAGAAATATAAGGTTTACAATTACTCCATACCTCTTATGGTGTATTGTCCTTCAAGATCTTTGTAGGTGCTTGTCTCAATATATAGTACAAGATGGACCACTTTTGCCCAAAATATATTCTCCAACTTCGCAGGGAAAGAATGCAATGAGTCATCTCCATGATAGTCCAATTGCAACATTCTACAATTCCATTCTACTAAGGAGTATAGGGGGCAATCAAGTGTTGTGTGATGTCATGCTCCTTCAAGAATGCCAAGAATTTATTCGATGTGAATTCCCCCTTGATATGAGTAGAGGACAAGAAGGGGCTTCCCGGTCTGCTGAACAACTCTCCTATAGAAGGTCTGAAATGTACAAAATCTTCACTCTTATTTCAGAGAAAGAACACCCAAGTCTTATGGGAATAATCATCAGTGAATAGATGGAAGTATTGAAACCCTTAAATGAGGTAGGAAAGGGTCCACAAAGATTGCTATGTACGGCCTTGGGATGATTCTTGGCATGGTATGTACTGACTAGCATGGATCTTGATGTTGTTTACCCACCAAAATCTAGGATAAAAAGGTAATGACTGAGAGAGAGGAGGAGGAAGGCCTCATACCATCTTCTTCAAACTAAGTCGATAGATAGAGCCAACATGTAAAGATGTCCATACCGATAATGCCAAAGTGTAGTGGATTCCACCATGGAGGCAGATAACACAACTACAGAGGATGAAACTACATCTAATGCAAATAAACGATCCTTCAAAAAATCTCTAGCAAGTATCATACCTTCTTTAGATATAACACTTATTTGACTATATCGAGACATATTCCAATGAATCTAGAATCTAGTATTTCAAGTATTGGAATAAATCCATCTCCATTTTTGTGTATATTGGATTCCATTTTTGTGTATACTAGATTCCATTATTACTATTATCAATTTATTTACATTCTAATATTCTCATTAATGGACTTATACTTATTCTAGTTCCAATTTCACTATTATTGATTCTTCTAATATATTTATTATTAGATTCCAATTTCACTATTATTGATTCTAATATTTTATTATTAGATTCCAATTTGGATAATATTGATTCCATAGTTCTCTTATTGATTCCAATTTCAACACTATCGTAATCCAATTTATAAATCCCAATTTTTGATTTTAGTTTCGCTATTTTAGGATTTCTATTTTTATTATTTGAATCCCCCACATAAGCCAAGTGGCCACTATCTTACATAAGCCTCACAACTATTATCTTCAATAAGCCTAGCAGTTGCTAACTTACATGATGAAAGCACATGCTAGGTGAAATCAACCTAGCGGGGTCAAAGTTACATCTGCCTTGCAACCACTAAGTTACATTTTCCTTGCAGCCACTGGCCACTAAGTTACATAAGCCTTGTGGCCTCTAAGTTACATAAAAGGATGATAAGCCTAGTGGTCACTATCTTACATAAGCATATAGGTTGTTAACTTACATAAGCCTAACAACCACTATCTTACATAAGTGTATAGGTTGTTAACTTACATAAGCCTAGTGGCCGCTAATTTACACAAGAGTAGAATCGTCTAGGTGAAATAATCCTAGCGAATGGAAAGTTACACCACCTACCAATAACAAGTTTCATAAGCCTACCCACCACTAAGCTACATAAGCCTAACGATCGCTAAGTTACATAAGCCTAGGCACCACAAAGTTACATCAGCCCAGGGGTTAAATTTGACGACCACTTATGCCTGTCAAACAATTTTTAGATGATGGTAATTTTACAATATTTCCTTTAAAAATACAAAATAGTAGTTATTGAAATACTTCAAATTTATATTTATTTAATATTTTATGTATATTATATATTGATATAATTTTATATAAATCTATATAAAAATGACCATGATATTGTAAATATGCAAGTTATGTGTGATAAAGTCAACTACTTTTATGCTTTTCCATTCTATAAATCATAAAGAACAACAAAGAGTTAAGAATTACATTAAACAAGTTATTTTGAGGAAATGGATTTGAAAATGTATTTCCATAAGCAATCAATCCTTCAGAAAATTACATAAGCATTGATCCCTCACAAGGGTATTAATTATTGTTCTTAAATTTGTGTAAGGTATTGTTGGATAGCTTCATGACCCCGATTTGGTATTTTAATTTGATTTCCTTTCCATATTTTTCTTGGAATCCATGCCCAGATGATGTTTTCTATATCAATATCTAATGTGTCCCTTGATTTTCGCCACCATTTCTTTTCTTTAAGCATTCCTAGGTATCTTTCTTTTTTATATTTCCTTTCCTTTGGGTTCCCACCTTATACCCTTATCTTTTGAGTGTTTGTGTGAACATCTTGTATTAGTTTTATTTCTACCTTACCCATCCATATAGGTACATTATCATCAGTTGGTCTTACTAGTATCATTTTCCCAACATTCACATCCACTACTGGGTTGAATTCCTCTCAGGTCTATCACAAATAGGCCCAACATATATATCCTTATTTGAAAGAACATTTTGACTATAGTAGCTATCCATGTCAAGATGTGGTACCCACTATCTGATCATACATTGTGCTATCTTGAATTGTTTTGGCCAAAAAAATCTCTCCTCATCATGCTATAATTGACAAATGGATTCTCTAGGGCATGTAGAACATTTTTCCAATATGCAATCTTTGGAACATAGTATGCTTCTCCACCATCTATTGAACTCTTTTCCTAGTGTGTGATGTATGCTTGAATGCCTCTCTACATGTCTACCATCTCTTTGGGTTCTTTTAAGGGTGCCAATGGAGGATCCCTTTCAGAAATAAAGGTTTCCCATCCATTATTTTCTAGATCTCAATTGAGTGTGACTAGTCAAACTCTATGATTGATGCTTTGAACTCCATGATGGGAATGTTTTCTTTGACATGGAATTTAAAAATATTTGGTTTGTTGATACCCATGATCTTGTGGTTACCATATAACAGGTGTGGTTCCAAAAAGGCCTTAAAGTCATAGAATTCCTTGATAAGGTACAAAGTGAATGTGTTGGAATCCTCTTGGCATGTTTTGTAAGTGTCCATTATTTGTGGTAAAGAGAATGTATCCAATTTACAAAATGTTGTTGATAATCGGCCGAATGTCCCATCTATGTCTTCATGTGTGTGACCCACTGGAAGGAAACTCACATACACTATGTTGAAAACCATTCTAGCTGTCAAGCATGGATGTAAACACAAACAATGTCTGATTTTTTTTTCTTGTAGCATTATCTAGTTGCAAGTAGAGAATTGGTGGTTGTTTTCTAAATGAACTTGAACATCTACTTACAATATTAGTTGTATGAGCACCCTCATTTTTCTTCTTGTATTCCTTACACTTGTCATATGCATCATTTTGCAATAGTACATCATGTAATGGGTGTTTTGATGTCCCACTACTATATAAAAATCACCATACTAATCTATAAGTGGTTCTTCTAGCTTCCGATACATAGTGCCAATGATGTTATTGTGAATTTTCTCCTTTCTCAACAAAAGGGAGACCAAAGTGTTCCTAAAACCCCCCATTTTGTGCCCATGTGTCAGCATACCAATCAAGGTGATGGGGAGATTAATAGAATTTCTTATTGATTTTTCTTTTTCCCATCCTTGGTATTGCAGTTTTCATCTTGTCCATTTTTTCATGCACACAATGCTCAAATAACTATTAGGATTTTTTTGTGATTGCACTCTATGTGCATAGTAAGTTTCATGACAACTTTGAATGTAATCATTGTGCCATTTCTAGCATTGATCTATTTGTGCCAATTGTTTCTAGACATGAGGTTGTTGCACATTTGTTCTTAAGCTCGTGCACTCATCACATTTGGTGAAGAAGTTGTTCTTGGTGATTGAAACATGGGAGAAATGTTCTTGCCATATTTTTCGAGATTTGACTATCATGTGACATGAGGAAGGTCCAACAATGAAAGGCCCTCATGTTACACTTTTTAGTATGTAAGAAAAAGTATAACATGCAGTAGAAGTATCTCATTATTACTTTAGTACCATCTTGTCCCACTGAACAAGACATGTGTGGGGATATATCAAAATTCTTCTCCACCATTTTGGATATCAATGCAATAGTTGTGACAATGTTTAACATTTGTTTTTGTTTTCCTTTATTTTCATTTACTTCCTCCTCTCACCATTAATCCAAGATTGTTGTATCTGTAATAGGTATTTTTGGGATTCCATGACATTTGTACCATGCATTCTGACATACATCCCTTCCACATAACTTCAATTTATCTATAGTATGTTCTAAAGTTTGACCTTGATCACAACTAATAGCATTTGTGGTGAATGTATTAAGTACAAAGTTTTTTGATGGTAGGTTCATTCATACCTAGAGTTAAATTCCAACCTGATTTGAAAGTGCTTAGAGATAGATTGAGAGACATCCTTCCTCATGCAGCAAGGTTTTTCTCAACTTTAGAAAAAAATTGTTCTCTTGATTTTTCATCATTTTCCTTTCCTTTGGTATACTAGATGGAGTAGAATTTACCTTTGGAAATTGCAGGCATTAAAGGTATTTTTATCAAGTTTTCATTATTGCTACATATGTAGGATTCATATGAATTTGGGTATACTAGTCGAGGCAATGGATCTTCAAATGTACTCCACATTTTTACTGGTAACTCTTCTAGAATTTATTTTAGCCTTACTTCTATAACAAAACCATATTGATGGGCCAACTATACTTAGCTAGCATTTGAGCCATTAGAGAGAGATCCATCTGATATGGAGTAACCTTGGAAAAAGGCATAATTAATTTATCAACATGCACCCCAAATGTATTTCCATCTTAATTTTTAAAGTGCACCATGTCTCCTTCATAGACATTTGTAATTGTTGCTTTTGCAACAAATTTTTGTTCTTTTGAAAAAAAAATGTATCAACTTGGAAGTAACCCTTGAATTTAAAATTAAAGTAATTGTTTGATGTGGTGGTTGTTTCTTGGAATTTATAATTTCCATTCACATGAAGTGCAATTCTTGTTTCTAGATAAACCAAGTTTTTGATTGGCTAAGAAAATTCATTATTTCATTATAGAATTAGATAGCAATCATTGCATGTAGTTATAATATTCTCCACAAAAAACCAAAGTGTGTGGGTCACAAACACTACTCCCAAATCACATGTTGTTATTATACCAAGGATATAAACCCTTGTATGTGACCTTCTTTTTTAGACACTTATGTTTAAGCAACAAGTAGGTTGTAAAAATTCTTCCATGTATTTAGGAGTTGTGAAACAATGACTATCACTTTTAGAATTCAAACCCTTATCCTCATTAAATGTATCCTTTGAGTCACTACTCATGATGTTTTGAATGCCATCACCCCCACATGTGAAACATTTGAAATCACATGCTTCCTTTCCTATGGGATAAAGAATCCATTTGTTTTTAATTTCTATCCTGTGGTTTAAAAGTCATCAATTGTGTATGGTAGTCTTCTCTCTCCCATCAATACAATACTTATTATGATAATGAATAAACTAGACCCCATGTCTCTATAATAGGAGTGTATCCTTTGGATGGATAAACTAGTCCCTCCTCAACTTTCACACCTTTGGATAGTAAATCCACATGTGATCCATTTTCAAAATAGAGTTCATTTTCAATTGTACCCACAAATAAAAGATAAAATTAGTACTAAGGACACTTAAATCTTTAACATTAGTATGGAGAATTGAAATCAACATGAGAAAATAAAAATATACGTCTTATATGAACATCTTTAAAACCTCATTTAATCCAAATCTTTAAAGATATAAAAATTGTATTACACACTTAGATCCCACTAATGTGTGTATAATTTTATCCATAAAACACATAATGTATAGGAAATCCATTAATCTTATTTTGATAATGCACAAATTTTACTTTATTTCATTTAAATTTTGTTAAAAAATATTTCTAAATGGATTTAACATATGGTAAATTTTAGTAAAAGAAAATTAATATTAGCCCTTTCTTGTAATAAAATCACCTTTTCAAGACAAATGATGTGTTACCTTTTTATTGGCCGATTTATACATGTGACTTGATTTTACTTATGTTATTAGGATACTTTTTTTCTAAATTTTAGTATAAAAGTTATAAATGTTGACTTTGATTTTTATAACTAGTGGTATTATACTACACATTACCACTCACAATCATTGGCTTCTTTCCCCTATGGATTTCAAAATGTATATAACCTAATGTTCACCTCACGTGTGTAATTTTTTTTCTAACATGATGAAATTCAAATATTAACTAGAATGGGAGGCCAAAAGTTGGTGATCGCACTTCACTGTGCATGTGTGAGCACAATTCTAAGTTTGAAAAATCACACTTAGATGTGACAATGATAACTCATCGTGAGTGCGAGAGAGTCACGACCTTTACATCTACGAAGTGTGATCCTCGCATGATTGTGTATGATACCTCATCCAAAAAGTACAAACATTTTTAAGATGAAGTGTGAGCATTGAGCACTCGTCACATAATAACAATCACTCACATATCGAAGGGCATATTTTCACCTGCCATTCTAGTAAAAAATTATCTATAGCCTAGTGACCTCTTGGACTTAAACTTAGGGCCATTAATATTGTCTCAAAGTAAATTGTTCATGTATTTAATTAATTAATTGTAAAGCTATACTTATTTTATGGTATAGAGTTCAAGTTTAGTCTTTATTTGATTAACGACTGTGGTATATGCTTTGATTCAATTATGTGTATTAATTGTTTCTAAGATTTTTTATCTTACATAATCTTTTAACAATATAAGTTTATTTTAATAATTTATATAATATTGATAGAAGTAACACATGCTACGCAGCTTTTTTTTAATAATTGTCAATATTAAAGACTTAATTTCAATTAAATATATGTATGTCAAATTTAAGTTTCAAACAATGTCAATTTTAGTTTTAAAAAAGTTACCTTAATTCTTTATAATAAAAATTATACTTTTACAATTCAGTAAGGTAAATGTTACATAATTAATATTACACTTCCACTAAAATTTAAATGCCATTAAACCGTAAATGTAAAATCGCCACTGAGAGTATGTTTTTAATTTTTCATACTAAATTTAATGTTTTTTTAATATTGGCAAATAGTTTTTGAAAGGGACTATACCTTTGAATACAAAATAAGGCCTTTAAGCCGGAATAAGAGTGAGAAGCATAAGCAGACTAACCAAGTCCAAGTAGTACAATGAAAAACAACGTAGCCTGTAAACAAAACTACATAAAAGCGAGACTTAACAAAAAACAACAACAAAAAAAAAGAACTGATTTAAACAAGAAACAAAAATAAGAATAACAAAAGAGAGCAGAGAAGCATGCAGACTACTTCTTGGCAAAGTTGATCAACACCGATCTTGACTTTTTCCAAGCATGAAACATACCCAAAGCGGTCATGTGGGCAAAGATCCGTCTTATCGAGCTCCTCGATGGTCCTTTTGTTTCTCTTTTCATTGCCCCAAAGTGCAGCCTGGACACCGCCGAGGTTGGAAACACTTTTGGCATGTCCCACGATGAACTCTCAATGGCCCTAAAGGCAAATTTTCTAATCATGCCTAGTCTTAGCCTTCCCAAGGCAGGAGTCCAAGGAGGTCAGCTTTTTGTATATGTCTTCATTATTGACTATTACTTGTCAATGCTCCCTTCCCCTCCATGCTTTTCTTACCTTTTTTTTTTTAGCTAGGTTTTTGACCTCATCCTTCAAAGATTTTTATCTCATCTAAGGCCTCCAGCTCTTTAAGGGTTATCCATCCTTGCTTCCTGGGATTTAAATTACTATTATGTTCAAATTTAGTTCATCACGTAGAATGTCAAGATCAAGAGGCTTATTTTGGGCGCCAAGAATCTCAAAGTTATGTCTCTAGAAGCCCCAGTGAATGGACGTTTAGATAAGAGGCGAGGTGGGTGGCAGGGGAAAGAGGGTACTTTCTAGGAATATAAGGAGAATCATGTTATAAACCAATTTAAGATGGGGCTAAAGCATAACAATTATAAAGCAAAGGCAAATAGGGTAAATTAAGGGCAGCAGGGGAAGCAGGATCGGCAGCATTAGAGCCCATCAAAGGGGGAGCCACTTGAGAGAGGAAGGAAGACCGTCATACTAAATTTAATGTTAAGTGGTACAATATTAAATTTTAATCCACACAAAATTTGTTAACGTCTATATTTAATGCAATAAAATGGAAAATTATATACTCATTTCAAAGGTGACAACACCAAAACAAGGAGCACATATACAAATGGGGGAAGAACAAAGTTACAAAAAATTAAAAGAGGTAAAGAATTGTTATTTTATTTTGAATAATTTCATTTTATACACCCATTTCACAATGTGATTATAAATATTGCATTTATTAGTAGGTAATTAACCAATTTTCAATGTTTCTCCACATGTTTTGATTATGTGAATTTATAGAGCACATGACCCCTTGTATATTTATTTTTAGAAAATGAAAATGAAATTAAGTTTAGATAAAAGATGGAGTACGTAAATTGTTTCATTTGTGATGTTTATATAGTAACTAATAAATTTGTAGGACATGGAAAATATCACCATTTTCCTTGTTTTCACGTTTTGAATCCCAAGTTTTCAAATCAACTCCAAGAAACTATGAAGACAATATGGTTTTTTCAACATAGCTAAGAAACTACCATGTAAAGGACTTATGCGTGCAAAACTTAGATGGAAATAATGTCTCAAATTTGTAAGAGAATACAAGTGGTACACAAAAATTGGGTCCTTGCATTCCATATTCACAAATCAATCTAAATTCTCCATATATTGTTGATGATGTTGATGATTCAAAATTAGAAGAAACATTTTCAATAACCCATGCATATGAAAGAGATAGAAATAATGAGGAGTCAAGAAAAGAATACAAAGAAGAGTTGTGTTCAAAATCAAATGTGAAAAAATTTATTTCAAAATATGAAGAGGTGTATAAACATTTAAACTACGGAAAACTCAAAAGAAACATTGGGATAATATAATAGATGCTTTGAATCAATTTTATGGAAAAAACATTCACTGGGATGTAATGCAAATACAAGATGAATAGGTTGAAGAAAACCCTCAAGAAGGAGAAACAATTAAAAACACAACATTGGCAACACATTCAACATGGAATTTCTATGAAGATATGGATCACATTACACAGAAAACACACAAGGTTATTGGTTTTAATGGAAAAGAGAGGGTTAATATAACCACTTCTACTTCTGAAAAAGACATGAGAGGGAAATCAGAAATCCCTTCTATCAAAATTGAAAATTTGAAAGGAGAAAAGATAGAAATCCTTTGAATAAAAATGGAATTCGAGAAAAGGTGTGAAGAGAAAAATAAACTCTTATGGAGATTTGAAAGAGGTAATCGAAAATAACATGCATCTATTCAATCAGACATTGAAATAAATTGAGTAGGGAAGACTTCAACTTGAGCGTGAAAGAATGGAACAAGAGAGAAAGCTAATGGAGAAAATATTGATGTACAACTTCAAGTCATAAGTCTTTTTACCTAGGTAAATTACAATTTTTTAACCATAGTAATATAGTATTGCATCATTCATTCCATCTTAAAAGATGGTATACATTGTGTAAGAAAAAATATCATGCATTGGAGTTAGCTAATACTTCTCTATTTTTCATTCTTCCTTTTATTTCAAAACAATTCCAATGATCAACATCATGGGCACCACAAGATCATTAACACACACATCCAAAGATATTATTTGTGTAACAAAACAATTTTAAAATGATGTTGGTAAACATGTATATTTTTGTTGAGGAAATATGATAATTCAATATGTGAGACATCAATTGAACCACATATCATTGGTAGTATAGTCAAAGTATGGAATACTTATATAATATCTATGTAATTTATAGATGATAATATTTCCAATGAGCATGGTGTTCTTTGTTGATAATGTTGATAATTTTGATATTATTTGTGTGTGGCATATATGGTTAATATTTGTGAGTGCCATTAAACTAAATAATGTAAAGTTTGTGTGATATTCGAAATATGATAATTCAATATGTGAGACATCAATTGAACCACATATCATTGGTAGTATAGTCAAAGTATGGAATACTTATATACTCACTATGTAATTTAAAGATGATAATATTGATAATGAGCATGGTGTTCTTTTGATGATATTGTTGTTAATATTGATAATTTTTGTGTGTGGCATATATGGTTAATATTGTGGTTCCCCTAAAATTAATTGGCCATTAACCAAACAAAGTAAAGTTCACGTGATATTCAAAATATGTGCCATTTGATAGCCATTAATTAGCCATTAAATATAAAAAAATTAACGGCAACCATGTGTCTTTTTGTAATTCATGCACCAAAGAAAGTGGTGGTTGGAAGTGTCGACTCCATGTAATTATAGATTATTATTTATTATTATATTTCAAGGACACTTAAATTTTGAAGCTTCGTGAGAGAACATTGGCGTAAGGGAAAAACTCCATAAGCATAATAATTCATTAGAAAATATGATCATGGTTTGATTTCCAAAATTATGAGCATGATTTGTTTTCATGAAGGCATCAAAATTAGTATGCATTCTCACCTTTTCTCCTTCCAAAATTTTGAAATTCTATGAATGTAGAATTTTCTGTAGCCTTTTCAATGAAACCCTATTTTCTCTACTTTCCAGTAGTCAAATATGTCTATTCTTTAACGCTCTTTGAAAAACACTTCTCAACTGATAGGGTTTGACATCGTTTTGTCATTCTATTTTCCAATCCCTAAATGATTTGCTAAATATGTGTGTACCCCACTTGTGAGTAATGTAAAACATGTTATGGTATTTTTTTCACAAGAGGATTGAGAAATGATTCATAAAATACCTGACATGGACATCAATGATTACTAAAAGTGAACAAAATGGGTGTTGCTGAAAAGGATGAGGAAAATAGATTTTGTTCAGTTAGGGTTGTTAATCATTTAGGGATTTTGGATTGTTAACGGTCTATTTCTATAGACATTTCATTTTAAATTAAATTGTAGTAATGAAATAATGATAGTTACTTCTATAGATGAAATAGTAATAGTAACACAAATAATTGTTTGCTTGTTTACAGTAATTGTTTGATTACATAAGAAATTGTTGGAAATAAAATTTTTAAAAACATATATGTGACTGCTAAAAATAAAATTTAAAGAGTTCTTTCTGTAGGTTCCTCTTTGAAAAATAGTGAATCGGGAATTATAAAACCTACTATTTGAGAAGTTAGGCTAAACAAGATTTTGAATAATGTTTCACTTAATTGATAGTTATCTAGAGAAATATACAACATTTAAAGGTTAATTTTTTTATTAAAAAGGTTTTGGATTACAACAACCAGAGGCTCAACAACCAAGATTAAATATTAACATTTAGAGATTGAAGTTATAGGCTCTGCAGTTTTAGTTAAATTAGCTAATGATATATCAACACTAAAAATTTAAAATGTCATGGCTTTTCTTTCTTAAAGTGACAATAAGCATATCAAATAGGGAGAGCTGATATCATGGAAAATTATGATGTTTAATAACAAGGATATTATATATAGGGTTCAAAGTCTATATTTTTATACTAACACTTACAAAGAGTTGTTCATTATATTTATTAAAATTATACCATGGCCTTTGAGACTTCATTTAATAACTAATTATATATCATGTTAGGAAATATAATATATTAGTACCCTACATTTGTATATGTGTGAATAATAATTACATTGTAATTATTATTATAGTGAATGTTAGTAATTAGTTGTTGAATATTATATTATTATATAGTTATAACAATATAATATCTATTGTCACACCGTAACTATTTCGGGGTATTTGTTCCTATTTTCTAGGACGTTGTTGTGCTACCTCTATGGCTATATATTAGCCATTGTATTAGCAAAAATGATATAGTGTAAAGAATATTATTGTCTTGTGAATGTGTTTGGCTTTGTGATCCTTCATATTTGGTATCAAAGTGAGAATGTCATCATGAGAGTCATTTAGGAGTAATTTAATCTGTTATCAAATGTAGATTTGTGCAGATTGCAAGTACGCACTATAGTTTCTTACACGTTGTTGGTTCCATATGTACCATCAGTGCATGGATACCCAAATAAATAGCAGTGGATTTTGACAGAGAGGAATCCTTATAAAATGTTTTCACACTCGCTCTCTTCCCGTATTCTACCTAAGTTTGAAGGATTATTGGATGGTAAAGAGAAACATAAATCTTATTCACTTATAAGAGCACCTGGTCTCTACATCGATTCATTGATCTGTGCATTCCACATCAGCTTAGCTAGGTTGAAGCGTAATATCTCATTCCTTGGTACATATGCAGTCACTCTTCCGTGCTCAACAATAGCGTTGCATTACATGTGGTTCAAAACAAAAAAATATATCTATTGTTCAGATCCCTACGCTATTGGTGGCCCATGTAGATCATGCATTGACAATACACTCCACCCATCACATTTATAACAAGGCCCGCATAGTCATTAGAGTCTTTACTCAGAACTATACATGATCAAGATATCTCGATCCCTAAATTCATGTAAAAATTTATCTAATCACATATCGACACTACTGGACATTTCATATTCATATCTCGTGGTTTATACTCAACATTGAAGCTAGCATCAAGATCAACACCACTTGCATTAACTTCGACGGGTGTCAAGACCGAGAAATGAACAAAACAGATAATTTTCCATTATCAATGCCACATTGCATGGTCAGATGACGAGCTTCTCAACGCTTGTCTCCACTTTTCATGGCATATGCTGGAAGTTTATCACCATGCCATGATCAATCCTCCATGTGGTGAATGTAGTAGTTCTCAAAATGGTGTTATATGTTTACGTTGAGTCTATAGGTATTTTGCATATACCTTTGTTAATTGTTTTTATTAAGAGTTTTTAAATGTATTCTAGGTTAATAATTATTGAGTCGTTTTTGAGTCTATTTATAAGAATTTTTGGAATAGTGTTGTTTTAAAGTGTTAAATCGTGTTTTTATAATTTTTCATGATAAAATGTGTTTCATTAATGTCATGAGTCTATTCTAAGTCAAGTTACTCGTCAAAATTAAATGTTTCATGATTGTAAAGTCAAAGTGATATAGGTGATTTTAGGATTTTTTTATTAGTCGAAATTTGTGTGTCTAGTCTTATAACGAAGTCATTGAAAAGAGTCGATTTTTTTGTTGTGAGTCATTATAAAAATTTCAAAAAAACAAAAAAACCCTCTTTTCAATAATTGGATGTATTTTCACTGTACACGACGTCCATCTTACAGAGGTATTTTTTGAGCTCCATGATCATATTCATTGAGTTATCACTTGTTACTAGAGGTAGGAGGAATCGAAGGTTGGAGGTCAATCAACGACCTCTCGCCATTTGCCAATGATGAGACTTTATATCAGCTTTGGTGACATGTGTGTGTGTAGTTTGATTTTAGTGCTTCCAATGTGGTACATGCAAGTTTCACGCTTTTCAATAAGTGAAAATTTCACATTGAGGGGGGAACATGATCCAATGTTCCATTTCCATTATTTCAGATTTTTCTATGTATGTATGAGCAACAAATTTTAATATAATTTCTTATGTTATTCCTCGCAAAGTGAGATGTGATGAGAGCTAAGAATAGTACTTGGCATATCATGATGTGGTTGAGGTAAACCACTTGAAAACCTTCATTTATAGTTTATGGTAAATCAATAAAGAAAACCACCATTCTTGGTCATTGGTAATCCATTTGCAAAACTATCACTTTGTGGTTTGTGGTAGAAATTGCATTTTTCAAAATGACCATTCTTGGTTTTTGTCAACCGTTTGTAAAACCATCCTTGAGGTTTGTGATTATCCTGTGAAAATCACCAGATCATGAGTAGGTGAAAGTACAAAGGCAAGTTTTCCCCATGTTCACACTAAGGGGGAATGTTAGGAAATATAATATATTAGTGCTCTACATTTGTATATGTGTGAATAATAATTACATTGGTAATTATTATTATAGTGAATGTTAGTAATTAGTTGTTGAATATTATATTGTTATATAGTTATAACAATATAATATATATTGTTGTCACCCGTAACTATTCCGGGGTATTCGTTCCTATTTTCTAGGATGTTGTTGTGCCTTTTGGCTATATATTAGCCATTGTATTAGAAGAAATGATACAAAGAATTATTATAATATAAATAATATTATTGTCTTGTGAATGTGTTTAGCTCTGTGATCCTTCATGATCACCATCGCTTTTGAGATTTCATTTATAATTAAAATGTTGAATTTTTATATTCCTTTCAATAACTTATAGTAAATTGTATGAGAACTAGCTAAGGCTTTATCCTCATGAGGGTATTTAGTGCACCACTTGGTTCAAACAAATTCATGGAACAAACTAATTAGAGCTAAGCAATGTGTGACCTCTAAAGAAAACATGCAATGCAACTCTTTTCTTAGTTCAATAATAGATGTCTAGTGAACGATGCTTGATGAACACTAAGTTTAAAATATTTTGTCGATGCTGATCATAATGACTGCTAAGCTTGCAAATATTTTGTTGTGGATGACCTTAGAGACTACTAGACCAAAATTTTGATGTGTGACTACTCATTGTGATATTTAATATCCTCGAGATTATACAATTATAATAAATATAAGAGACCTCAATTGAATGATGTTTTTCTAACACTAAGTTCAAAATATTTTATCCAAGTGGATGTTATCAACCACTAAGATTCATATATTTTCTTGTTAATGCATTAGTATTTTTCCCAGTTAATGTTGCTTTCAGAAGTCACTAAACTATAGGTATATCATTATGGCTGATCATAGTAATAGGAAGGATAAGAAGCACATATTTATTTGTTAATGATTCTTATACACCATTAAGCTCCAAAAATATGTTGGGGACTGATCCTCAAATACCGCTAGGATAAGAAATACTTATGTCTGTACCCCTTAGTAGTGATCGGATTGGTGTTATTTTTCTCATTGCAATAACTGTTGTGCTTTGAAATAATCCTAGATATGGAGAAGGTCTAAATAGTTTGTTGTGGCTGAACTTAGTGACTGTTAAGATCAACACTACGTATATCTTGACCCCCAATAGTTCAAAGATTGTAGAATTTTTCTCATTCTAATAATAGTTGTCCTTTGAATAATCCTAGATACAATCAATCTATAAATATTTCATTGTTGATCAACTTAACGACCGCTAAGATCTAAATCACAAAGCCTCAAGCATCAAGAGTGCTTATATTGATATAACTTTCTCATTGCATTAATATTTTTATTGGAGTGATGCCTAGTAAACGCCATGGTTAAAAATACTTATATCTTGATCCCTTAGTGGTGTATGTACAACAATGCTTCGATCATTCCATTAATAGTAAGTCTATGAATGATGCCTAACAATGAGACATATTCATGATCCTACAATGAACTAATCATACCTAAGTAAAGGTTAATCCCTTATAAATACATGTATTACAAATATTTTATTAAGTCAATGATAGATGTCCATCAATGATGTTTAACTAAAACTAAGTTCAAAATATTCTATAGAGGTGTATGTTATCACTCGCTAAACTTTATATATTTTCTTGTTAATGTATTAGTAGTTTTCCTTATTAATGATGCCTAAGTGATCGCTAAGATATAGGTATATCATATGTGGTTGATCGTAGTAACATCTATGATAAGAAGTACATATTTATTTGTTAATGATTCTTATAAACTGTTAAGATCCAAAAAATATGTTGCGGCTGACCCTAACAATTGCTAGGATTATAAATACTTATGTCTATATCCCCGAAAAGGTGCAAGGATTGGAGTTCTATTGCACATCACAATAATAATTGAGCTTTGAAATAATCCTAGATATGGTAAATCTCTAAATATTTCATTTTGCTGAACAGAAAACCAAGCTAAGATCAACACTATGCATATCTCGATGCCCCACTAGTTAAAAAAATTAGAGAAATTTTTCTCATTCTAATAATAGTTGTTTGGTGGATAATACATAAATACCTCCAATCTATAAATATTTCATTATGGATGAACCTAGCCATCATTACAATATGAACTACGTAAGTCTCTGAGCCTCAAGAGTGCTTATATCGACAAAATTAGATCATACTTAGATCTGTAATGTGGATGGTTGTCCGACAATGAACAATCCTTCCAAAATATGTCATGTGAATTGTGGAAGATAAATTTTGCATAGTTTCGAACTTAGCGATCCACAATTGAATGACAATGATTATAATGGAAAATGGCAATGATAGGAGCCCGACGACCACCAAGCAAGACTAGTAATGGATCTCGGTGTTCGCTAATCATTTTATTTTATATAAAGAGAAAGTCTTGATACCTCTTGATGGAAAGTAGTGCAATAATTGGCTCCACTGTGTACCATGAGGATAATTTGATATAGTTATAGTCATTAATAATTACAATCATTCTAAATTTGTACAACCAAAGGATTTGTATGACAAGAGGTAATGAAAGTATCATAGTGACTACTAAGCTAGACCATGATTTGTTATTCAATAGTTATTTTGAAATTAAGAAATTGAACGCTCGCTTAGGATTTTTCTTTGATTCAAAAGTGTAGAGATAGTGGTTAAAAACACAATAGGTAATGTTGGGAACCTTAAGGACGATAGGCTAGAAAATGATTTGCTAATTTATATCTCTTTTTAAATTAAGGACTAGAAAATCCTAGCGGTATTTATGTCATTCTTTTCAATTAGTAATGGAGCTTTGTGGCTATGAAACATTTTTTTATACGAATGGATGTGAATTATGGCATACTCGAATGATCAATTTAAAATAAAACTTGTTAGGTCTTTGGGGGGCCTACATTATTCTTTGCAAAATGTGTTATAGGGACAACTAAAATTTTTTTAAACAAATTCTCGCTTAAGAACCGTTGGACCCATTATTGTGTTTTTTTCTCGCACACTCTTCTCAAAATTTGAAAAATTAAATCTTAATGGCCTTTATGCTAGTCCATTCAATTAGTGTTAATTACCAACAAGTAATGTTAAAAATATCCATTCATATGTCAACTTAAATCCTCTCTCTCACTAACATCTATGTTTTCAAACTTTCCTTTCATGCTATCTACGCAATGTGGATGGTTGTTAGACAACAGATAATCCTTCCAAAATATGTTACGTGTTAATTTTCATGAATAATTTTGCATAGTTTTTGAACTTAGTGATCACTAGGATCTAAAATACATAAGTCTTGAAGCTTCAAGAGTGATCCATAGGGATCCAAATAAACACACCACTTCATCAGATCATCAACATTATGAAGGAAAAATGAAGAAAATAAGGAAGAAGAATGTTCTATCAACTTTTAACGAAACCGCCGCTCTATGCAGTGAAGGTCATAGCAGTAACCTCTTACCTCGAGGGTAGTGATCCTATAACTACCTCCCAGCCAAGGCCATGGTCCCGTGAACCGGGTCTACACCGGGTAGTGATCCTATCACTTTTAATGGAAAAATAAAAATGGAGCTCGAACGGTTTGAATTTGAACCGACTGTCTTTGTCTCTTCCTTTCCTATGTCCCTTCCCATTCTCTAGTGCATGGGAGGACATGGGAAGGCTATAAATTCATGAAGGAGTAAGGGATTTGAGCATTCAAAGTTATAAAGATATCAAGAGAAAAATTTAATCAGTATGAGAAAAAGTGAGCAAGGAATTTCAAAGGTGCTAGAGTAGATAAGTAGGAGAAAGGTGTAATAAATAGAGAAGACAAGTATGAGAGGGGAATTTTACATTGTTGTTTCTCTCTCAGTACTTATTTTAATCTGCAAATTTTTTATAATCACCAATACAAGTGGGAAGAAAGAGCATTTTCCCTTTGGACTGGTTTTCCTTGAATCGAGGGTTTCCAAGATAAAATTCTTGTGTTGCATGTGGAATTATTTTAGCATTTATCTATAATTCTATTCTAAGCACTAAATAATCAATCACTAAAGATCCAAATTGTCATTTTCCAAAGTAGAAATTAGAACAACACATTTTGTGAGTCTCAGAGATTTCCAAATCTAGAAGTTTATGGATCATTTTGGTATAAGAGATAATAAATATCCAGACTATGGTATTCATTCTTCTAATTTGTATGACAAAGACAAGTTCTAAAGGTGAAGAAGATTTACCTTATGAACCGGATGTTTCTACAAAGAATTGGAAACAGAGAATTCAATCTCAAAAGGAGGAAGATAACTTGGTTCGTAGAGTCAAGATGCTAGAGACCATGATGGATAGATTGCATAGAAAACAACAAGAGCTCTCGATCTACAAAATATGGATCCAGCTTAAACAAGATTCCATGGACTCAATGGTTTGAGCGTTGGCCAAAAAGTTTGGCATAGGAAAGAGACACAAATAGGAAAATTATGTGGAAGAGCGTGAAGAAGAGACTACAACTATAAGTGAGAAGGTAAAATATTCTCATACTTCCTTTAAAGCCAAAACCAAAGTTGAAATAAATAATTTTGAAGTAAAAGTAGATGAAAAATTTCTTGATAAATGGCTGAAATAGTTGGAATCTTATTTTAGTGTGCATAATGTCACTTTGAGTCGAAAGGATTACCTTTACATGTCTCAAATTCGAAGGTCATGCTCTGGTTTGATGGGAAACCCATCTAGCCACTTGTGAAAAGAAGAAATGTCCTATTTTAAGTACTTGGAAGGGTTTTAAATAATTTCTTAGAGCTAACTTCTATCCTATTGGCAATAAGACTGTTCGATGATTAAATCATAGTACTTTAGGTAAGAAAATGGTCAAAGTGTGTAGGACTATACCATAGAGTTTTGGAGACAAGCCATGTTGATGAATATGGACTTGGAGGATGAGGAAATTTTGACCAATAATTTGGGAGGACTTCACTCTCACCTTTGAGGAAGGTAATCTCCGTGAAGCCCAAGGATCTCAATGAAGCTTGTATAAAAGCATACTATATTGATGACGAGAAGAAACAAGGATAATGTTAGAATAAAACATAGATTAATTCATCATTAGTTGATATTTGAATAAATGTAATAGGTTAAAGTACTTAATTTAAATAATTTAAACTTATGTTAATAGGTATTAGTTATCCTTAGTTGTTAGTTAACTAAGTGATAGTGTTCTCATCCGAATGTTTGTGTGATCATGTTCTATCTTTCATATTTTGTTCCCGAATGATTTACATGAGGGGAAATAGGGCATTAGGGAAATATGTTATTTGTACATATTTTCTTAGATTATTTGATTTGCTTCCATATATTGTGGATGAGATAAAAGCCGTCAATATCTATAAATATTGCAGCTCTCATTTGTTTGTAATGCTTGATTTCCTATTAATAAAATTATGAAAGCACTATCTTGTTTTCTATAGTTAAATATGGTTTGTAGACAAGATTTGGTATCATAGAAATGTTCTAATATAGAGAGGAGAGTAGTGAGTTGTAGGTAAGTTTAGGGAGATTAGGAGAAATTACGAGCTAGGAGAAGCCATAAATGCTCCTAGCCATTTTACGACCCTACCTGAATCCATACCCTTGTTCACAGATTGATTTGCAGTTGAAGAACACCTAGAGTGCAATCATAGGCCCTTACAGACCTAGATGTAACTCTCTTGCAAAAGGTGACATTGTTTCATTCTCTATTTTTTAAAAAATTTACCTGTACGTGTAATTTTTAAAAAAATTGGAAGCATTTTTTAAAATATATATACAATATTTTTGTATTGTGGGGACCCAATATTTTCAAGCTCCCCACATAACTTCTACTTCCTCTTCTTTGTGCTCGTCTTTTCATATATCTGGCAAGAGAATTCTACATTCATGTGAGAAGATCTATGTCCAAAGTGACATCCCGAAGTCTCCAATCAACCTGGAGATTGCATTCATAGTTCAAGAGCATTCAAGAGAAGAAGAATACATTCCTACAAAGAAAAGAAAAAAATCCAACGTAGAGGAAGTAATAAATTCATGATTCTTGCAAAACATCCAGCATTCAAAACTACATCCCATAATATACCTACGTGAAGGGAAAGCAAGGAGGAAATCAATAATTAAAAATGTGGCCAAGGGTTATTATAATGCTTAGGCAAAGTGGTTGAACTGTAGTTGTGCCCTAAAATGCACTACGCATGCACATATGTCGTTATATGTGTGTGGTTGAGAAAAATTGCTTGTAAAAAAAATTTCCATTTTTTTCCATTTTGAAAGGGCCTAGAAAGATATTGAAATCGTAACTTAAAAGAGTCATAACTTTCAACTGGTACCTCGATTGAGGTGTCATTTTTTTAAAGTGTGTGTTTTTTGCAAGCTCTACATCTTGGTCTAGATTTTAATAAGCTTTGTTTTGTAAAAATTAAACAAATTAGAGATTGTTTGTATTTCAAAAGAGGCCAAAGAGTCCAAAATTTATTTATTTTCAAATTGGCCAAGAGATCCATTTTTATTTTTACAAATCGCCACAGAGAAAAAAATTAATAGTAAGGCTAATAGTGTACAAAATTCATTATACACTAGCCGAAAAGGAGCCTAGGATAAATAAAATAATAATTTTTGGGGGTGTGCATGCTTTAAGGGGGAAAAGTGTTCAATTTTTTCTTCTACTATTTATCACTTTTCACAATGGCTGCAATTATGACACCAAAATTATTTTTTCCAGATTCTCAACTTTTACGTTATGATAATTATCTTGTTAGAGTAGGTATTTACCTTGGCTCATGTTCACCTAGGTAATTTATTTATCTTTATTGTATTTATCCTCACCCACTTATGTGTGTGGATATTTATTTTATCTTATTTAGATATTAGGAGATATTATCTAGTTGTTAGGTATAGTTCTTTCCTTGATCTATGGTATTGACTAGATCCTTGATGTCTAGTTCTCTCCTAAATCTATGGTCTTGACTAGTTCTCAGTAATGACTAGTTATTTCCTTGATTTATGGCTTGATCTATGACCTTGACTAGTTCTTAGATTGTTATTCCTTTCCTATTTAAGCAAGGCCCATTCTCAATGTATTGCATTGAGTTCCATAATAATATATGATATTGCTTCTCATTTGTTTGCAAAGGTTTATGTAAAGTTATTCTGGTGAATTACTTTCATCTTATTGATCATGGTGTTTAATTAGCATCTATGTTCTTGGCTTGGTACGATCTGGTTATCGTTCCTTTCATATCCAACATGGAAAACAAAAATTTTCACACAACTTGATTTTGAAAATATATGGTCCATTGTTTTTGGTACATTAACAAGATTAGTAATAGATGTTACACAACAAGCTACATTTGATCATGCAAATAAAAAGAAAAGTTAATAATCTTGTTTAAAGTTTCAGATGAGTTACAACCTCATATTCGTGAGACCACAATAGCAAAAGAATATTGGGACAAGTTGAAAACAATATATGAGTCAAAAATAAGAACATAATACTTCATCTCTAGAGTCAACTATTAAACTTGAAAATGTAACCAACTGAGAAAGTTGAAATGTTTTTGAGAAGAGTAACAACTTTGCATGCATCACTTCAAGCTTTGGAAGAAGAAGTAACTAACAAATCACTCGTGCCTATAGTATTGAGAGCTCTTCCTCCTTATAGGATTTTTGTGACCACGTTAAACATAACTAGTCAAACAACAACTTTTGAAGAGTTAGTGAATATGCTACAACAAGAGGAAGCTATTCACTCAACTAATGAAATTGAAGAACATGCACTTGCTTCTAATCAAAAAGGAAAAAAATAGGCTAAGTCTAGTAAACAACCTCAGAAGTAAGGTAATACTCAACAAGGCCAAAAGGACCAACAAAAATGTCTTATTTGTGGTCGAAAAGGACATGAGTTAAAGAATTATTGGTACAACACATTCCAACAAGGATCGTCAAGTGGTAAAAATATTGATTACCAACAAACAAAATCAGGCCAACAACAAAGTAAACAGGGACAAAATTATCAAAAGTGGAAGAAGAAACTAACTCAACAAGGAAATGTAGCTGAACGAAAGATCAATTTGATGATGATGACTTCCTATATTCTGCATAGTCAAATGAAGTATCCAATTCTACAAATCAAATTTGGTATGTCAACTTGGGTGCAACTTGACACATGATAGGAAAGAAAGATTGGTTCTTCACAATGAGTAAAACACCCACCAAAAATCATGTATCTTTGGGTGATGATACATCATATAGTGTTAAAGGTATTCATTCCATTTTAGTACCACATGTGCATCATAATTGTAAAATTACAGATGTTCTTTATCTATTTGGTTTAACAAAAATCTATTATCCCCGAGGCAATTATTAGATCACAATCTGAAAATTGACTTTGATTGTAAAGGAGGTACAAAGATGTTCCTAATTCGAGATAAGTCACGAAGATCCAGAATTATTGCAAAAGCTTTGAATGTGGGAAGAATGTTTCAATTGGATTTTGTTCAATGAAATGATCAAGCACTTGAGCCAAGGATACATCATCACTCAACTATGGCATCAAATATTTTGTAACATTCCCATTTTAATACTTTAGAAACAAGGAATTTTTTTCATGATTAATGTTCTCTGCTCTAAATACATAATTTAGAACACACATCTCATAATAATCATTCTTATAACAGATAACCATATGCATTGTAATGACTTGGTGTAGCACCGATCTATTCATTCCATGACTCGGCTGATCTACCGATCTATTCATGTGTAACATTGAGCTTGAGTTTTCTCGAATACTTCATATTCATGGTTCTCTTACCCTATTCTAGGATCCGAGTGATCCACCCAAAGAACCTATTTGAATAATTGTTACCAATATTCATTGGCATCACGATCCTTAGACTTGATGACATGGGACAATGTAATTAGCACTTACGATACTTTGGCCAAAGATTTATAACATACTGTTTGTATTATTTATTCCTTGATGGCATACTTGTCAATCCGGAATACATCCTTCACCCCACTCTAATGTTATATAGAACATCTTATACTGACTTCTGTTAGTCCCCTTGTCCCAAGGTTCCACTCTAGATCGGATTAACATCATAGTCCACGTTATGAAGAGGCTCTTAAAGACTAAGGGTAAGTTGGCATACTGGGTCAACTGAAGTTAACCCCATGTGCCAAGGTACCCTGAGTCTCAAAGGGTTTCCTCATAACCTGATTATGGTCCTAACCAGTCCCGGAGAGAAATCTTGATCAAGTTCTAGGTGTGTAAATCTTAATGATCAATGTAGAAGGGTGTTGCCACATGTCAATCGTATTGTTGTATCCTCGAGAAGATCCTAATCTTCTCAAAGGTACAACCTTGCAGTTGACGTGTGTCAACATCCTATGGAACAACCTCGAAAGATGTACATACCTCCAAGAATTTTACTTACGTTAAGTTGTATTTGGGTTACAGGACTACATATATAGGTAGCCTTCCCTAACCCCGAGTCCAACACTCTTTTAGTTACCTTTATGTAATTAGGGTTCAGCTTTACAAAAGGGTCTTAATTAACTCTAGATTGCTTCCTAGTTGTTGGTTGGGACCTAACAACCTTTTATCCAAAAAATAGGATAACAACAATCTAAGTTTCGTCATTTAAAATTAACTAATCCAACAAAGGAAATGTAACAACCTAAAAGGCTGAGACATATCAGACTTAATACCGTTAAGTCTTAGTGATTTATAACCATATATTACTTTTATAATTAATGCATTACAAGAGGGGAAAGTCCTCTTCTTCTTATAGTTACATTTTAGGGCATAACCCACTCTCAATGTTCCCTATAAATGCAGTGATCTTATTTCAGTTTTAAATCACAATCCTAAGCTATAATGAATCACTAATTAAGAATGATGTATTCAGCCACATAATTAGCTATGGCTTACTTAAGAAATTCATCTATATTCCATTGTTTAAAACAATAAGAATGCACACTCATTCATATAGATAATAAGAAGATCATCCCAACAAGATAAGATACACATTCTACATAGGTAAATTTCTCACTATTTCATTCATTTCCAAATCCATATAATTACAACCTATGCACTTCGGGCATACTTTAAGACAATAGCCTTCAACAAAAGAGATAACTTTTCTTTTCACAATATAGTTTAGAAATCATATCAGAATTCTTCATAAGAACTAACTTAGAATAGTCAATGCATCATGTCAAATTTTGTCCTCCTTTACCACTTATGAAGACCATTTACAAAAATTGTTAGCATGGGTCACAATTGAATCGAGCATGATAAGCACTAATCTTTAAAAATTACATTCCACTAATTGTTTCTATTAAACAACCATGTTATAATGACATCAATTACTTCGTAATTTCTAACTTAAAGTGAAGTCAATATAAAGCGTCCTAGCACATCATCGCTTTTTTATTAAGGGCAAATAGTTTTGAAGGGACTATACCCTGTATACAAAAGGGCTCAAAAGCCAGATAGCGAAGATGAGAGAAACAACCCAGAGAAGGGCAAAACAGTCAACCAAGAAGGGCTCAATAGCCAAATATTACAATATAAGTGAAAAAAGGATCTAAACGTACAAAGATCCAAAAGAAAGAAGGAAAGATCAAAAAGAAACCAAAAGAGAAACAACATATAGAGCTCCACCAAAAATAGCTCCAGAACCGCCAGATGACAGCCACATCGCAGCCAAAAAACAGCATCACAACAACCCGTTACTTGATGGCTCTGTCAATCTTGGTCTTGATAGCCTGCAGCGACATGAAGAAGGCAATGGCAGTGGCCTGAGAGGAGTCTTGCATATCTGCTTGGGCAATTGCAATATCCCTTTTCTCTTTAGGACCCCAAATGTCCTCATTAACCCCACTTAAACTACAGACACTATGGACATGTTGTTCAATGAAATTATAAATGCTTTTGAGGGTAGACAATATGCAGTCATTGCGGCTTTTAGCATTCCCCAATCTGCCATCTAAGGACTGTAGCTTCTTGTAGACCTCAGCAATAACCCCCTCTTCCTCCTCAGTTTGAAGGATTCTTTTACCCTTAGCTCTTTCCATGTTTTTTATAGCCCCTTTGAGCTCTTGTATCTCCTTTTCTAATCTTTCCACCATGTCCAGCAATTCCTCCTCCTTGGGCTCCTCCACCCACTTGCTAATATGCTCAACAAGTTCCAAGTCTTTGTGGCTCCTCAGGACCCATTGGGAAGTAGGGATTTTAGCTTTAAGGCTCTTGCTTTTCTTGCTGGAAACAATATCTTCATTCTTTCTTTTAAGTAGGGGGAATGGAAGCAGTGTAGGCAGGTGGAGGTATGGAGGAGGGAGGTGGGGTAGGATTCACGGGAGGGCAGCTAGAGCAGTGGCGGT
Organism: Taxus wallichiana var. yunnanensis; assembly: GCA_018340775.1. NCBI lineage: Eukaryota > Viridiplantae > Streptophyta > Pinopsida > Cupressales > Taxaceae > Taxus > Taxus wallichiana. Next base: position 705,687,702 of record CM031239.1, read on the forward strand.
GGATCAAGAGGATAAGTCCTTGGTGCAAAGGGACAACCCTAGAGTGGCTCTGCACTTCCCTTATAGATTTCTCCAAAGAGTTAATCAAATAGTGAGGAAAGCTGATAATGTTATTTCTACGAAAGTGATTCAGAAAAATCAGATGCTTTTGAGATATAGTCAAAAATCTTCCTTCAAGGGTAACGTACCTAACCACCATTTTGGCCAGCTCAGCAAAAGGTTTAGGAATCGATGACACCTTGATGCCAAAGTGGGCCACAAACACAAGATTTTCCCCCTCTTCCAGAAATTTCTTGGTCTCCACCTCCCTGTCCACCTTCTTATTAAAGAATTTGGTGCCTTCCAGGCTGAGGCCCGTGATCTGAGCGATGAGCTCTTCCGTGATTTCCATCTCCATGTTACTATACTTGACAATTCTATTCTTCCAACCCTGGTGAATTTGATAGAAATGTCTTGGTCGAAGCCTTGGATCCTTTCAATGAAATTAGACAGCCCCCGATTTGCAGGTAATCCCAAAGCTCCATGTTCTCTTTCCACTCAGGGTTGTGGGTTGGTTCAGTTTTGCATGGCGGACCCCCCATGTTTCCTCTGCTTCTTTTTCTGTTCTCAACGGTAAAAAAGCTCCCAATGTGCGGGATAGGCCGAGCTTTGATTTTGATATTTGAATCTTTCCTTACTGTGAAAGCTGATTTAATGATTATGCTACACTTGTTATTATTGCCCCACTCCTCGACTTTCCTCCTATGCCAAGAAATGATGACAGTCCATCCCACACAGATCGCATCACCATCCATATCTTTTGTGATGTCATCATCATGTACTTGAGGATCCGCACATTAGCGTCCAAATTACAGCCATTAGTAATGATTTTCACTGCCATGTAGATCAATGATAATGGCTTTATTGACATGAGCGGGTAGAACATCCCCCCTAAACCAAGTTTGAAAGGAATTATTAACACCGAAGTTAGCCAAGCTGTCAGCTACCCTATTACCTTCCCGATAGGTGTGGGTGATTTGGACATTTTCAAAGCTTTTGCATATATCAATAGCTTCCTCAATATAATCCCTGATAGACCAGCTGGGGTGTTGCTTTTTATTCAAAAGATTGATAATATTTAGAGAATCACCTTCAATTATAATATTTGGAATATTGCAATCTCTGGCAAGTTTTATACCCCAAAGAGCCGCCATGGCTTCGAATAATGATTAGTCTGCCTACCCATTCTCCCAGAAAAAGCAGCAACAAAACAACCTCTTTGATCCCTGATGATTCCCCCTCCTCCAGAGTCACCCGGATTGCCTTTTGAGGCCCCATCAAAATTTAACTTGTGCCAATCAGTGGGAGGTTTAATCCATCTGATTGTGGTTCTGTCAGTACCATTGTTATTTCTATTGATAGTGGCAATATTCCATTCAGTCAGGATGCTTGCTTCATTCTCCGGGTAAAGACCATTTTTAGGGGGTTTAAATCTAGCAATATTATCTTGCACAGCAATGATAATTTCCTTATATACTTTGTTACAAGCCTGTCTTTTGTTTCTGAAAATACTATCATTCCGAGCCTTCCAGATTCTCCACATAGTGTGGGGCAGAACAAGTTGCCACAGTATTTTCACCATGCAATGTTTGAATGGAGAGCCCCATTGCTCCCAAGCCTGAAGACAGGTAAGGGGAAAAGTCCATCTCAGATTAAATTTATCAAAAACAAGCTGCCAAATTTTGGAGGCAATCTCACAATGAAGGAATAAATGTTTTATATCTTCAGCCTCTTTCTGACACATGCAACATCTATTTGGCATGATGAATCCCCTCTTGATGAGATTGTCATTAGTTAGAATCTTGCCATTAATAATTAGCCACCAAAAGAAGTTCACTCTAGGGGTTATCTCCGGCATCCACAGCTTGTGCCACTTAATTTCGCTTTCCATGGATACAAAGAAAGAATTATATCCTGATTTAACAGTGTATTCCCCATCGAAAGAATCTTTCCAGATGAGCTCATCCTTAAGGTTTTGATTACTTATATGGATTAGGGAAAGTTGATTATGGAGATATGCAATCTCAGCCTGTATACTATCATTCTCCACTTTTAGCTGTTTCCATTTTCTTTTGTTTCCATCCCTCTCAATGTACCCCTGGATTTTGTGCCCATACTTTGTAATTAAGTTGTCTTTAATATGATCAAAAGTAGAAATCCAGTTAGAATCCATCCACTTATCAGTCCAGAAGTTTATGTTTTGTCCATCTCCAAGCTTCCAGCTACACCCCTGAGAGAGAATGTGTCTGCTGCGTAGAAGGTTGTTCCAGAAAATAGAACCACTCGGAAGAGACTGATCATATATGAAGGAAATCTTGTTTTGATTTGAAAGATATTTAATCTTAACCAGCTCTGTCCAAGGTCTGTGCTCTTTTATAAGCCTCCATCCTAATTTTGCACTAAGGGCAGTACTCATATTTTTGATATCTTTTATGCCTAACCCCCCTAGCCTCTTAGGTTTACAAACCTGTTCCCAAGCCACAAGGTGATATCTGAATCTGTCCTCGCACTGCCCATAGAAAGTGTTTTTGAATCTTCTCAATATTGTTCATCACTGCAGTAGGCATGTTGAACATTGACAGTATGTAAATAGGCAAGTTTTGAAGCGTGCTTTTAACCAAAAGGCACTTACCTACACTTGAAAGGACTGCTCCTTTCCAGCCAGCCAACTTTCTTTGAAATCTCTTAATAAGATCATTCCATACCTCCACAGAAATCTTGCCAGTACTTAAAGGTAATCCTAAGTAAGTAGCTGGTAGAGAATTAATAGTGCATCCTAGAATATTAGCAATCTTTCTTTGCCTTTCCCTAGGAGTATTGAAGAAATAAATAGAGCTTTTGTCAAAATTAACTTTTTGTCCCGAGGCTTCCTCATAAAATCTGAGGACAGTTTTGATAGCCTTTGCCTCAATAATGGAAGCCATCAGGAGCAGCAAAGTGTCATCGGCAAACTGCTGATGAGAGGAGATCTGATTACCAGTAGTTGGAGGGAAGCCTTTTATCATGCCAATGTCAATAGCTTTGGAGATGGATCTGCTTAAATTGTCAGCCATAATAATGAATAAAAGAGGGGAGATTGGGTCACCTTGCTGAATACCTCTATTGCTGGCAAAAAGCCCACAGGTTCTCCATTAACAACCACAGAGAATCTAGAGGTAGAGATACAAGAGTGAATGATTTTTCTGAATTTGCTTTGAAACCCAAACTTGGATAAGACCTCTTCCATGAATCTCTAGGAGACTGCAGCCAAAGCTTTATGCATGTCCAGTTTGATGGCCATCCTCGCCTTTTTACTTTTATCCATAGAATGTATAGTTTCATGAACCATGATAATTCCATCTTGGATAATTCTTCCTTGGATGAACCCGCTCTGCTGTTGTGAAATGATCTCCATGAGAATAGGTTGCATTCTAGTGGTGAGGATCTTTGTGAAAATTCTATAAATGACATTAACCAAACTGATAGGCCTGAAATCTTTGAAGTCTTTTGCATCCAAATTTTTTGGGGCAAGCACAATGTGTGTATTATTTAGTTCTTTAATGAGATTTCCCATTCTGTAAAATTCATTAACAGCTTTCAAGAGATCTTCAGAGCATATTTCCCAACATCTTTGGAAAAATTTAGCCGAGAAGCCATCTGGACCTGGAGCCTTATCCCCTTCTAAAGCAAAAACAACCTTTTTTAATTCCTCAATGGTGATAGTTTTTGAAAGACTTTTAAATCTCTCAGAAGGTATGAGATTATTAGGAATGGAGTCTAAGAGAAAAGAGGCCACTTGTTCATTGTAGGGGGTTATCTTCAAGTGAGCGTGTTCTTGTCCTAGTACACTGTTAAAACAAAATGGACAGAAAGAATATTCTATTCTGCTTGTCCTAAATTTAAAGTATAATTAAATCCAAAAATTACCTTCACAATCCAAAATCATAATGCACTCTGAGATTTCTTCCTACCAATTATAATACAACTTCATATCATAACTTAAGTTACAGACATAATTTCAACTTAATCTATTTCGGATGATTCATCTCATTTCTTGATTTTCAATCCACAACAAGTATGCAAGGCAATAAATACTGAATTACTTTGCAATTAAAAATAACAAACAGTAAGTTTAAAACAAGATCTTAACATGCTGTAAAATGAAAGGAGTCTTCCAGATTAGGATCCCACCTCCTACTATTCCTTTCAACTTAATATAACAGTCCTGTCATCTCATAACCTTACTTGTTTGAGTTCCTTATAGAATTCTAAGGAAGAGCACACTAACATTAAAAAAGAGAGTATTAAAACTTTCTTATTTTTAAAACCCTTTCACAATTTTCCTTTTCAGCTCAGAGAGAGAAAACAGAGAAGATCAAAACACTATTGTAATCGAGTTTAGAACGACATCAACTTCCAAGAAGTAATAAACATTCATTAGTCCAATCAAGGAAGGAGAAGATGAGTAATTCTAACACTTAAGTTCACCCATTAGCTCAGGTCAGGTAGAACCATCTTATTGGTTTGCCAATAGATCCCTATGGGATCTACAACTATACATCCAATAAAACCAAAATCAACATTTGACATAATCACATTACATCCTATCGAACTTGATACAAACCTCGATCCAAAGGAAACAAGCTACTTTCCTTCTTATGCTCGAACCATTTGATATTAAAATCAAGTTAGGTTAACTTAATGTTTTCCCTTGATTACATGATAATCCAATACTAATCTAACTGGACCGATTCATCATCTAGTGCCATTTCATTATAAAACACTAAACAAGATTGAATATTCATTATTTAAAAACGTATTCAAATCCTATTTTTGAAAACACCTAAGGTCGAAATGTTCTTACCATTATAATGAATATATAATAGTAGTCAAGTTAAAAATAGGTCTTCCATAAGCTTCAACCCATTTCAATTCTATGTCAATTTCTAAGTATGTTTAAAAACCCAGAATTGATAAACACAATTTCTTGTTACAACTTTTCCAAGATCAACCAAGAATTCACAAGAAGAACACGAAATCCATTCAATGACTAATATTTCAGTATAACTCGTATTGCCAACATTCATGGTTACCTTAAAATAAACAACTAAACCATACACTGTATTACTCGTAGTACCTACGAAATTAAAAAGAAAACAAACCCCTACACAAGAGGTGATACGATTCAATCATTCAATAATTCCAAAACACACAACTCGTACTACCAAGTTTTTACCAAGTATACCAAAAACCTGTCCACGAAATCATTTACCAGTTTTCTTGAACATAAACTTGTTACAGTTAGAGTTTCTCATGGCGAAGCAAACAATCTAATAATCCATTCATAGCCGAAGCAAAAGAGATTACCATAGCATTAAAAACACGTAGTCTTTAAAAATGTTTCCTTCCATGGAACAAGTTTTTAATCTAGTAAATCAGTCCGATAAGAGCTTATAGTATTAGCTATTTACCCAAATGGGTATGAACACACAATCTGCTCACAAAAACCCAGATCGACAAATACAACCAGGTTGTTAACAACAATAAGGATCATGAGAAATCAAACACATTCACCAATTTCATCACCAAAAATAAACCTTACGGAGTCTGGTACAGTTTACTTATTTACAAATTCACAGCGAAGAAAGGTAATGCGACAGTTCCAACCGAATAAAGAACTTCATGTTTAATCCACAGTAAAGGAACAAAAGAACAATGAAAACAAGTTTCCTTCAGAACCAAAATTTCCACGTTCAACCCAGAACCCAAGTTTACATAAAACCCATAAATCATTGTTACCAACCAAGCCAAAAATGCATATAAATCATCAGAACATAGTTGTTTTAATGAAAACATTTAAAGGAAAGCAAGATTTTAATAGTTAGGGCCTATCATGCCTGATAGTGTCACTAAAAATTTGAAGAAGACCTCTGGATGAGCTCGCCTTTCTCTTCATTTCCACGAAAGATTAAACAAAAAAATATTTCTTCCTCCATGCCTTATATATTCCCCATGACACAGAAGTAAATTTGAAACTTTCAAAATTGCCATGGAACAAAGAGTAAACTACTGGTTTGAAAACCAAGGTTTCATGCAAAGCAAAAATGAAAGGCATAACAAAAGAAACAACCAAACAAAATTCCCTTTGCATGTCTCTCAAGGCGGTCCAGATCAAGGACCCATGTAATTTAATTGCATTAAATTCCTTTCTCCCACCCGTTTTCCATTGCCACCGCCCGCCAAAGTTGGCGAGCTCCACATTAAAATAAACAAGAGTTTCCATTTTAGAGATGCTGCCACGTAAGCTTCCACTTACCAAATTAACCTCCACTAACCTTGGTAGTACTCCCTGTCCTCTCATCCTTATCCTTACCTTAAATGCCATAGAAACCACCACCCAAAACTTGCGACCCCTTAGGTTCCTTTTCATAGCATTAGTTTAGGATAGGTTAGTGACTTAGGTTAGATCATAGGTAAATTTAATCTTAACACCTTAGGATATAACATTAGTCACCCACCTTAGTATTAGGTTTAGATAACCCTTAGGTAATATCAAGTATATAGTTTAGGACTAGGTTAGATTAACTAACCTTTGCAACAATAGGTTATAGTTTAGGTTTAAAACTAATAACCTCTCAGATTCTAGCTTAGGTCCACTAGATAGGCTAAATCAGTATTCAGAATTCAAACAAAATATAATGTTCCCAGATCAGATTCTGGATTTGCATCAAGTAAATTAGCTTTAGATGGAAAACTTACATATCTTACCTAGCTTAAGGTCTAGGTCCTTTTCGATGCTAAAATGACTGAAACTAGATTCTCGATTGCAATGATCTCCAGATTAATTTCTGAATCCAACAAAACTTTCCTCTACGGAAATATTTTTATATGAAGGAGGTTTAAAAGAACTTGTACATTCTAAGTTCAGTCAGACTTAATAATTCACAAAATGTCAATACATAATTGTTCATCCCGAATATAATTTAAACATTCCTTAGATCAATGCAATTGATCCAAGGACGAGTCATAGAGATAGATAAGTCTACAATCTCCCGTAAATCAGATTACACTCATATGCACGGGATGAAAAAAGAATCCAAGCATGTTCGGTTCAATCAAAGATCTTAAGAGTAGAAAAGACAACCAAATCAAGCATGACTTCCCGAAACCAAAAGAACATATCCTCATATGGGAAAATCACATATCAACACTTGAATGCAAAGGAGAAAGTAACAACTGGCAGTTCAGTGGTGTTGCATAATTGGACATGTGAGTTTTGGATATCTTGAAAAACTTCATTGATACGACATGGTTAGGGGTTTATCACCTCTAAAAAAGGGTACAGATAAATGTCGCATTGTTTGGCAGAAAAAACATAGAGTACCATTCAAACATAGTAAATTTCGAGCTAAGGAAAACTTGACTTGGTGTATACCAATTTGTGTGGACCAATGAGACGTAGCCACTCTGGGTTTCAATATTTTATGCTCTTTGTTGATGATTTTTCAATAAAAATGTGGATATACTTGTCTTTCTACAAAAGAAAAGATTTTGAAACTTTCAAGAAGTTTAAAGCCCTTGTTGAAATAGAGTCCGGTAGGAAAATAAAACACTCCACCGAGATCAAGGGAGACTACACCAACAACGAGTTCAATTTTTTTGGAAAACATGGCATTTTTCATCAAATGGCTCCTCCTCACACACCGAAAAAAATGGTGTTGTTGAAAGCCAAAATCATACTATCATGGAAATGGTGTGATGTATGATTTATGATGCAGGTTTATCAAAATTTTTTTGGGCGAAGCAGCAAAAACGATAGTCTATTTATTAAATAGAGTGCCCACTACACTCTTGATGGAATAATACCTCAAGAAGCATGGTCGAGCATAAGCCATGTATTTCAAAACTTAGATTTTTTGGATGTAAAGTGAGTATGATCAATCCTAAGAAACAAAGAACTAAGCTTGATATGAAATCAGAAAAACTTATCTTCTTGGGATACAAAGATGAAGCACTTGCCAGCTACTGAGACTTATGGATCTAAAAACAAAGAGGGTATACACTAGTTAGGATGTTGAGTTCTTTGAGAAGAAAGAATAAGATGATCCTTCCATACACTCACATGATGAAAAAATCATCCCTACAGAGAAAACAAAGGATGGTAATCACTTTTATAATGATAGTGATGATGGGGAAGATGGTGAAATTCAATCACCATAGGAACCAAAAATAATATTCCTAAATGGTATATAAGTATGATGAGAGATGAAAAATTGGATAGTGTCCCACACATCTACCACTATAATGAGGACTTCAGCTGTATGGCTCAAAATGAGGTAAATTTGGCCTTAATGGGTAAAGTTGTTGAAATTATTGACTCATCCTCGCCGAAGCCCTACAGTCTAAACCTTGAAATACGCTATGGATATAAAATATAAATCATTTATGAAAAATAATATATGGTAACTTCACAGATCTTCCACCATGAAAAAATCCAATTGATGCAGATGGATCTTCAAAATGAAGTACAAAGTAGACAGAAAAATTGATAAACATAAGGCTAGACTAGTTGCTAAGGGATATACTAAAAAGAAGGCATTGATTATGAGGAGACTTTTTCTCCCACATCTAAGATAAAAAATTTCAGGTTAATATTTGATCTAGCTACACAATTTGGTTGGAAATTACACCAAATGGATGTGAAAAGTTCCTTTCTTAATGGTGATTTATAGGAAGAAGTTTACATGACTCAACCAGAAGGTTTTGTCATACCAAGTAAAGAGGAAAAGGTATGTAAACTCATAAAATCACTATATGGTCTAAAGCATTCTCCCAGGGCATGGTACATAAAAATCGACGAGCATCTCATTCAATATGGATTTAACATGAGTCCATATGATCCTAATCTCTATCTCAAAAAGCAAGGGGGGAGATAGTGATCATTGTAGTATATGTGAATGATCTAGTCATCACCGAAGGATTAGTGAGGATGATTGATTAAGTAAAGAAATATCTAACATGATCATTCGACATGACCAATCTTGTGATTTTACATTATTGTCTTGGACTTGAAGTTTAAAAAAGAGAAAATCATATGTTTCTCACAATTGAAATATGTCAAGACAACACTCGAGAAATTCAATATGATGGATTACAAGCTATTTTCCACACCTATGGATACAATACTTCATCTCTCTCAAATAGATCCATCACCATAAGTAAATGCAACTCTCTATTGGTAGTTGATTGGGAGTCTCATCTACTTGACATACACTAGGCGGGATATTACCTATGTAGTCAACTATCTTTCACAGCTCATGCAAGAACCAAGGGTTTCTCATTAGAAAGCATTAAAGAAAATACTTTTGAGGTACATCGCAGGAACTATGGACTATGGCCTAGAATATAAGAAGAATAATAACTTCTTCTTGATAGAATATTCAGATTCAAATCATGTAGGAAACATAGATGATAGGAAATCCACTTTAGGATTTGTATTCTTTTTGGGATCTAGACCGATATCATGGGGAGTAAGAAGTAGACTTGTGTTTTAATATCCTCCATAGAATCAAAATATCATGCAATAGGTGGAGTTTTCTATGAAGTGATATGGCTCTGACGTATACTTGAAGGATTGGGAATACCATAGAAAGATCCAACTATCCTACATGTTGATAATGAAGGAGTAGTAAAACTTGTTTGGAATCCAGTTTTTCATGAGCGCACCAAACACATTGAGGTGCAGGTACATTTCATTCATGAACATGTTCAAAACAACAACATCCAGCTCCAATATTGCCCAACAGATATGCAACGTGCAGATGTCTTCACAAAGTCACTTGCTTGAGGTAAATTTGAGGGTTTTAGAGAATTTCTCTCCTGTTCACTTGAGACCATGCTGAATTAAGGGGGGGAATGTTAGGAATAAAACTTATCTTAATTCATCATTAGTTGATATTTGAATAAATGTAATAAGTTAAATTATTTAATTTAAATACTTTAAAATTATGTCAATAGGTATTAGTTATCCTTATTTGTTAGTTAACTAAGTGATAGTGTTCTCATCCCAATGTTTGTGGGATCATGTTCTATCTTGCATATTTTGTTCCCAGATGATTTCCATGAGGGGCAATAGGGGCAGTTAGGGGCAATATGCTATTTCTGCATATTTTCTCAGATTAGTTGATTTGCTTCCATATATTGTGGATGAGATAGAAGTTGTCCAATATCTATAAATATTGCAGCTCTCTCATTTGTTTATAATGCTTGATTTCATATTAATAAAATTATGCAAGCACCGTCTTATTTTCTGTAATTAAATCTGGTTTGTAGACAAGAGATAAACAGATCCAAATAAAGACCAACCAACATATCGGATGGAAAAAGAGAAAGGGAAGACAAGTAACAAAGGTAAATGGAAAGGTAAATAGGTTACCACTATTTTGCATACTTGTAAAGATCCTAAAAATTTCTAGAATAATTGTGATATCAATGGTCATACTGATGCCACATGTTGGAAGTTACATCTAGAGTTACACCCAAAACATTGAACCAAGGATTCCAATATATTTATGGCCACAAGTGAAACCGAAGAGGTGGAAATTGAGGATGATTCAGATGTAGATGAGAGGTTGGGATGCATGACCACTAACATGTACATTGGAAAAGAAGAAGAAAATATGATTGAGCTATTAGATTTAGCAGGAAATTGAGATCTATAGATCAAAAATCCGCATTAAAGGCCAAAGATTATAGATTATGATGTACAATTGAGTAGAAAAAGAAATAACTTGAAACATATAACGAATAATAGAGCTAAATAAGAAACAACTTAAAGCTAATAACAAGAATAAGAACTAGAACGCATTACACCAAATATAAGTTGAGAAACCCAAAGGAAAAACTCCACTTTGGTAAAGCACCGTATTTTTTTAATAATCATATAATTTCACCCAACACTTCCACTTCGTTCCTTAGCTATATTTCACATCTGTAGAGCTATGTCTCATGTTTTGTAAATAGCTTATTCAAAAACTAAAACATTTAGTTAATCAAAATTCCCTACGACGACTCAAAATCTTTAATACAAGCCTACATAGCCATTGTAGACATAATCCCGAAAGGGATCACCTAATAAATTTGGTGGGTGAATCGGTCAAGCCGCTTCACTCTTTGAGTGTGAAATACTTCACACATTAAATTTTGATAAAAAACTTTAATCATGTTGGGGCATGCCCAAGTTGTTAATCCCACTTGACATTATCACCCCAACACTCCCCTTAATGTTAAGTGGGAGAAGATAATTAGACATGCAAAGTATAAGACCCATGAATCAACAAAAGTGATTTAGGCTTAGCATGCAAACGAGGGAAATCCACAGATCTTCCCAAACAAAGATTCATAAGACCAATGCTTTACAATATGAAGACTTACATCAGACCATGGAGCCTTTTATAAGCTAAGGCATACCCATGACTAAAGCTTCACTGGGATTTACAAGTAACTTCACAAAAGTGACACATTTACTTATTACAATTGGAGGAAGTATTGAAGTTTACAATGAACTACCTTATAGTTCACATATAATGTTACAACCATGTGTAACCAATCCTTACATGATCACTTTGTTACATACAAAGTGGGTGGTCATGATCCACTCTTTCATAATGAGCCATCAAGAGGTGGCATTTTCATACACAATCCCCTCAAGGGAAACTCTGATAGGCTCAAAAAGGTAAAAATTTTGCAAAACCTCACAACATTCAATGGCTTTAGTGAAGATATTTACAACTTGATTTATGATGTTGACTGGATTCTTTATCAAGAGAAATCTGGCCTTCACATAGAGGAGGAATACTTCCTTTAGCTCCTATGTGTATCACTACTAGTAGCCTCTTTAGCTACATGGATCTTTTGTTGCTTCAAGTGATGACACACCTGCATCGTAACTTTAACAAAATTCAGCCGCATATCCAACACAACATCAAAAATATCATAATAAGCATAATAGAAATCATACAGATTTTACTTTTAACCAAGTATAAAGGTTAAACATTAGTTTTATAACAACTTAACATATCACTTATGCTTAATAATTAACAAATATGTTTTAACAAACATATATAAGATAATCAAATCATTCAAGAGTAATGAGCATTTACTAAAAACATGATCCATTAAACAGTGGACACACTCATGGATTTATGTGAATTTTTCTTCAAAAAATGACCATGTAAGCACCCTTTTGAAGTCTAGACATGTCATATATGATTAGATTTTTATGCCAAAAACATGATTTAACAGTCAAAAGAATTGTCTTACTTCTCTTGATTCTAAGAATTATATTCTTATTACTACTAAAAATCATGACTGTTTTGATAAAATAATCATTATCAACAAATAGTTAGAGAAAAACTGAAGAAAAAAACTTTAAAAATGTGTATGTTTTCAGTTATAGTTATGCTTTTTATTCAGAGGTGAAAGATGAAGTTTATATAGCTACTACATTATCTCTATGATTATTTTCTTCATCTTCATCTTGATTTTGATATGATCTATTCCATTTCTTATTTCTAAAATTTGACTTCTTTTTGGATTTACAATCCTCTTTCTTATGGCCAAATTTTCTAGAGTTGCAAAATCTACCATTAAAAATTACTCTTAAGTTTCCGATTGTCATTGTCTTTATAATTGATATGTATAATTAAATAGAACAACTTATCTTGAAATAGTTCACGATTACAACCATCTAATTGAGATTTTAGGTTCTTAATTTTAGCTAAATAGTCGAAAATTTTCTCATCCCCTTTCATGGGAGTAGTGAACAACTCTAAAACCAATTTAATGATCTTAGACAACCTACTTCCTTCATGTATAGTCTCTAATTTCTTCCATACAACCGAAGGTGAATCTAAATTGCATACATGCATCTAGAACTCATCTCTAATGCTTTGCAATAGGATGGATAAAGCTTCTTGAGATATTTGAGAAAAGGAGCTAAGGTTTTTAGGGGTGGCTTGTATCCCCGTGAGATGATTTTTAATACCACTCATAAGATCTCAGAGCTTTCTAGCCATGAAGTAGGAATTCAAACGTACTTTCTAGATTCTATAGTTTGTTAAATTCAAGAGATGGGACTTATCCATTGAAAAACAACAGAACTAGCCATTTTAGATGCTCAGACAATAAATGAAGATAGATATAGCTAGAAAATGACTGAAAGAAGCTAAATAGAGACAAAAAAACAAGCTACAGATCTCTTAATTTGTTATATGACTACAAATAACCCAAATTTGATCAAAAAATAGCTTGAATTGGTCAAGTTCTGGATCAATTTAATAGGGCAAGGTCGTGTTCCAGTTACAGACTGTTTTAATAGGCTAATGAGCTAATTAATTAATTAATTAATTATGAGCTTAAAAACATAGCATAGTTCGTCAAATCTTCAAAAATAGCTAGATTTGGTCTAAAATTAGCTTGAATTGGTTGATTTTAGATCAAATTTACGTGAGAACATAGTCGGGTCGAGTTACATAGGAGCTCGTCCAAGTTCTTTAGCAACTTGGGTCGATTTGAGCTAAAAATGAGCTACTTTAACAAATAAAATAATTTAAATAACAACTCATACGGGGTCTACACATGGCACAAATAAACAATACAAAGAAAGGAATGTGCTTGCTTTAAAAACAGATCCTCGGGTAGACGTGACACTTTAAAAAATTAAAGTTTATGCCTCTTCGTCTGAAACCGATTCAAAAACTATGACAAAAGATAAATAGACATGCATCAATACACAAAGATTTAAAATATAAAGCAGAGATATATGTGCCACCTTTTAATTAGTTCACATTTTACACTATGACATAATGTGAAAGCAGAGTCTAAGTCAAACAAGACACTTGTCAAAAAGTTAATGCCTTAACATTGACACTTGGCGGATTTCTAAGTCGCCAAACTTTAAATAAAGACTTTGAGCAGATTAAAATAACCCCAAAAGTTAGCTAATTTTAAAATAAAGTTCGGGTCCAGAAAAGGAATAAAATAGGTGTCACAATCTAAGTGGAAAATCCAACGCAAAGACTGACACCCTGACACAATTAGAATATGTGTCAAAAACAATCGGATCATGTTTTACAAGTCTAAAAGTCGACAAGTGTGAAAAATAGAATACGTGTCATCTTTCAATTAGATTAGACTTCACAGTTCACATACTTAAAAAAATCCATGGAATGAAGACAAATTTTTGAAGCTGTGGTTCAAAGAAAAATATTGTAAAACCACGAACAAGACAAAATACGACATGTGGAGAGTTAAAAAGCATGTCAACAGATGAGTGGTTTGCACTTTGCAAGTTTTCCAAAAAAACTAACAAAAATATACGTGTCCAAATGCAATTGAATCACACTTCGCAGTGTAGTCAAAAAAATAAAGAAAACTAAAGACACATGAAGCCTTTTAAATGGTTCACATTTCAAACATCTCGACAAATGTGACCAAAAATATACTTATGAGTGATTTTATTGGTCTTCCCTTTCAGCAATATCGATACACAAGAAAGAAAACTAACAAAGTGGAATATGGAGCCACTTAGAGAAAATTTATTGGCTCAAGTTTCACAAATGCTCGAAATAGCCAAGAAAAGTCCGACAATGCAAGGACACATGTAAAGCCCTTATTGGCTCACTGACATAACCGATAATTAGACACATAATATTCGACACCACGAAACAAGATGGAGATTTTTGATTGGCTTGAGATTTGTAAAAACTAGCAAATGCAATACTAAATGGAGGAATATGATTGGTCCAAACTTCAAAAATTGATAATGAATGAAAATACGAAGCCGGATGGCATGAAACAATTAGCCTAGGATTCAAAAAGAGAAAAAAATGGTGAAAAATAAAGATTTTACAGTAGGGACGAAGTTAAAAATCCTTAATGAACTGGATCTAACTAAATATTTTGGATGCACATTCAAAAAATGACTGTAACGACTATTTATAGTGAGAAGAATAGAAAAATATCTCGAGAGATGATTTGATTCAAGCCATAAATGGCTAAAACAATATGTAAAACCACATATTTAAGAAAACAAAATCTTAAACATGATCTAAACAACCATTTAGCCCATTTTTAATCAATATTTCAAGCAATATTAGGTAGGAATTGGAAGTTTAAACCTGGTTAGCTTGAACATGACTATGGAACTTTTGGGTCTCGCAGATCCATCAATAAACTTAAAGTTTCTTCACCCTTTCAAGTCAAAAGACTTCTAGATTGATCTTGCACATGCACAATCACCACACTCGATACCATGTTAGATTTAGCAGGGAAACTGAGATCTACAGATCACAAATCCACCATTAAAGGTTGAAGATTATAGATTATGATGTACAGTTGATTAGACAAAGAAATAACTTGAAATAGATAGCGAATAACAAAGCTAAATGAGTAATAGTTTTAAGCTAATAACAAGAACAAGAACAAGAACACATTACACTAGATATAAGTGGAGAAACCCAAGGAAAACTACACCGGTAAAGCATTGTCTTTTATTAAGAATCTATATATAATTTGACACAACACTTCCACTTCACTCCTTAGCTATATTTCACATCTCGTAGAACTATGTCCCACATTTGTTCAATATCTTATTCAATAGCTGAAACATTCGAGTTAATTAACACTCCCTACAGACAACTCATAGTCTTTAATACAATCTGCATAGCTATTGTAGACAAAATCCCAAAGGGGATCACCCACTAAAGTGGGTGGGTGAATCAGTCAAAGCCGCTTCTCTCTTTGAGTATGAAATACTTCACACATTAAAGTTTGATTAGAAAACTATACATATGTTAGGGCATGCCCAAGTGGATAATACTACTTGACATTATCACCCGAAGATGAGCTATTCCAGATCAGAATCCAAATCAAGAATACCAAGGTAAATGCTTTGGTTGATTCTGATTCTCAATCCAATTTGATTTCTGATGCGGTTGTAGAGCGATTGGTCTAGATACTTATGCACATCCATAAGCATACCCATTGGGATGGGTAAAGAAGGGTGTATAAATAAAGGTTACAAGGAAATGTAAGTTTTAGTTTGGGATAAATACCCAATATATTGATGTATTAGAGGCTGATGTAATTCCACTTGATGCATTTGATGTTATTTTTGGAAGTCCTTACTTGTATACTAGGGATCTTGTATTCACAGGAGGGAGAACCGGTACATATATGGGTCAAGGATGGGGTCATTTTCAACATCCGAGTAGACCAGAACAAACCAAACAATGTTATGGTAAGTGTCAATAAAGAAAAAAGAATAATTCAGGTAAATCATTTCATTTACTTTCATGGAAAGAAAAACAAGATGGGTTAGAGAGAAAAAAATATTTTTAACAAAATGATAAAGAATATGGGTAGACCAATAAATTTTTACAAGAGGATTTCTAGAATCTTAGGAAAGAGGTAGAGCACAAGATTCTGCTAGAATAGCCTCTACCAACCATTGAATTGTATTGATAGTTAGTCTGGAGAGAGAAGAGGAGAAGAAATAGCCACAGAATTGGTTACCCAAGGAGTAGTATACACTTCCGCGATGCAGTCACCATATCTACCTACCAATCCACTGGACCTGACAGTAGGGCAATAGGAAGAGGAGGAGACACATGATTCAGAGGTGACTAGAGCAGAAAACTAGAGATCCACAGGAGTCTTGGTAGGTTGGACGAGGAGAGAAGACACCAAGGCAGGCCGGTGGTACTCGAAGGAGCAAGAGAGGGAATTGATTCCTCTACCACTCCCCCACTAAGATTTTGTGGGACCAAAAGCCTCATAAACAGGAGGTATGATCCATAGGGATAAAAAAACACTATGAAGGAAAAATGAAAAAATAAGGAATAAGGAAGTTCTGTTAGCATTTTGAGAGAACCGACGCTCTCATAGAGCGGAGGTTGAAAACCGCCACCCCGTAGGGTGGTGGTCTTGTAACCACCACCCAGCTAGGGGCATGGTGGTCCTATAACCACCTGTCTCGCACTAGGCGGCGATCTTGTCACTTTTGATGGAAAAATAAAAATGGAGCCTGAATGGTTTGAATTTGAACCGATGTCTTTGTCTCTTCCTTTCCTATGTCCCTTCCCATTCTCTAGTGCATGGGAGGACATGGGAAGGCTATAAATGCATGAAGGAGCAAGGGATTTGGGAATTCAAATATCCAAAGAGATCAAGAGAAAAATTTAATTATATGAGAGCAAGTGAGCAAAGAATTTTAGTGTTGGAGTAGATTTGTAGGAGCAAGGTGCAAGAAATAGAGCAAGCAAGTAACTAGAGGGGAATTTTACATTGTTTTTCTCTCTATACTTATTGTAATCTGTAAATTGTTTATAATTGGCCAATACAAGTGGGAAGAAAGATTAGTTTCCCTTTCCAAATGGTTTTCCCTTGAATTGGGGTTTTAGGATAAAATTCTTATGTTGTGAGTGGAATTATTTTAGAATTTGCCAAAAATTGTATTCTAAGCACTAGATAATCAATCACTAAATCTCCAAACTATCATTTTCCAAAGTAGAAAGTAGAACATCACATTTTGTAATTTTGTATATTTCCAAATCTAGAAGTTTACAGATCAAATATTGCTTATATTGACAGATTTAGATCATCGCATTAATATTTTTACTATAGTGATGCCTAGTGAATGCCATGGTTAAAAATACTTATACTTGACCCTCAAAGGTGGTACATGTACAACCAAAATTTTCTCATTCCTTTAATAGTAAGTATATGAATAATGCCTGGTGACCACTAAGCTCTAAATATTTAGTAATTGCGACCCTTGAAAATGCTAGGATCAACACTTCTATCTTTTAGGTAAGCTTGAAAATAATTTCCACATAAATTACATCAATTGCCTTAGTAATTATTTCTTTTGATGATGTATGCAACATTTGTGGCCCTTTAATTTTTCAACATGGTGAGAGAGTATGAAATGTCGATGGTAGATACTTATTTATATTCCAAAGAGTATGATAGAGTATAGAGAGATAATGTGTTCGATCCAACTGCCTTACATGACAAATTTCAACATTACTCAACTCTATATTCCATAGTTTAGAATGAAAGTGTTGATGTTGATGTTGTAGAAATAAAGGGTATACTTTGGAAGAGTAAGTGCTGGGCTTTCAAGATAGAAGGGCAATAAAAAGATCTAGTTTCCATTTAATTGTTAGTAAACTTGTTCATGTATGTGTTTAGATAAATTTTTATATTTCTTGCAATTATTTTCAAGCATTCTAAATTAAGTGTGTTTATTTCCAAAAGCAAGTGTGTTTATTTTCCAACAACAAGTGTGTTTCCATTCTGCACGGTGTGTTTCCTTTCAAAGAAATATTTCAGTGTGTTTTACTTTCAACAAGTTTTCATAGTTTGATTTGAATAAGGTTTTACCAAGAAGTCCTTAAGACATTAAAGAGATCCCCCAAAAAATACAAAAATAGCTACAGTCAACTACTAGATCGGTTAAAGTACTCTTGTTGCATATAGCTTTAGACACACCCCTGGTTTGATATGACATCAACAAGAAGTTGATTAAATGAAGGGAATGATGACACCCATCATTTTTGGTGCCATTTCCGGGAACACTAGTTGGAACTTTCTAATTAAGTGTTAGTAAGAGCAAAAAAACATACATCTAGTAGTTGAAGAATCTTCCCTACTATATCAAAAAATATATGAGTAGACCGAGAGACTCACAAGGTAGATTCCTTCCAAAAACATCTTCACAAGAATTCATAACATCCTCTAGTCAAATTAAGGAAATTGATCAAGAATTGGAGGCACCACCATCCCCTGTTAGATAAGAAACATAATTTCCATTTTTAGAATTCTTAGATCAGTCACTTGAAGGGAGTAGAACTTTTAGGAGAAGGCTTATTACCCAAGATTCCTTTAGGGTAATTTTTGACTCTCAATTGAGTAGTTAACCTCCTACTCCTGATTTTTCACCTTCCCTAAGGCATATCACTTACCACATTGATTTGGAGGAAAATTCAAAAATATTTTAAAAATGGCATGAGAAACTAAGAGAGAACCCGATATGACATTTACCTATCCAAT
This sequence comes from Taxus wallichiana var. yunnanensis, assembly GCA_018340775.1. Classification (NCBI taxonomy): domain Eukaryota; kingdom Viridiplantae; phylum Streptophyta; class Pinopsida; order Cupressales; family Taxaceae; genus Taxus; species Taxus wallichiana. The sequence goes on from CM031239.1 coordinate 705,706,836, forward strand.
CCAATTGGGAGATGATGACACATCAATGAAAAGTATCTTACCCGTACATTTACCCACCTTTAGAGGGATGCCATCTCAAGATCTTAACCAATTTATGTTTGAATTCAAGGTACTATGTCGACCTATGATTATAAAATAGATAATAAATAACTCAAGATGTTTCCATCCACTTTGAAAGATGCAACAATGATGTGGTTCATAGGATTACCATCCAACTCTATTAGCACTTGGGCACAAATGGAGACTCGCTTCCTAGATAAATACAAAGATTATTACAGAGGGAGAAATAGGAAGGAATAATTCTTCAAAATCAAGTAGGAGGATGATGAAAACATAGAAGACTATTTAGAAAGATTCCTCTTTGTTAGCAAAATATGTGGATTTGTGCTTACAGAGGAGTTAAGTAAAACCAATTTTCTTAAATGTTTGGATGAAAATCTAGAGAAGCCCTTAACTTGATAGGGGTGGAGACATTGATTAGATAATAATGAATGGAATTAAAGAGATTTGTAGAAGCTATTCCGAATGAGAGGTAGACCTAGAAAAGGAAAATCAAGAAAATTAAATCTAGATATGAACAAACTAATGGATGAGTTAGAAAACTTTAAAACAGACATTTTAGTGCAATTAACCTCTACTATGGATGGATTACAAGCTAAAGCAAATTCCAAAACTAAACCATTGGCTATGTATTGTCCTAGATGTAGGAAGAAGCATGCATTAAGATATTTTCCTTTGGCTAAAGCAAATGTGTCTTATCTATGAATCTAAAGAACACGATACTAATGTTTGTTCTTTACTTGTTATTAAAAATCAGCTTAAACAAACCAGTGCCTCATCTACAACAAAAGAATTGAATTTTTTTAGAGACAACCTAACCAAGGGCAGTTTATGCCAAGATCAGTTCCTAATCCATGGACAATGCCATGGGCTACTCAAAGTACCACAAAATTGGGGACAACCACCTTGGGTACCTCAACCAACTTGGAACCCTCAAGATTGGGAAAATCAAGATTGGTATGCTCAGGGACATCAACAACCATGGGCTAGTCAAGGAAATCCTTATGCTTGGTCACAACCTAGATGGAACCCTAATAATTATTCCCAAGGAAGAACATATCCAAATCAGAATCAACAAGCCATCACGGATCCCCACACAATTCATAAATTGAGAATGTAGTACAAACAAAAATGCCAGCACAACCAGTGAGAAACCCCATAAACAAACAAAAACTCATGTTTATGGAACAAAACCAGAAAAATCAATTGATTTACATGTTATAGATTGTAAAGATATTCAAAATAGATCTTGACAAATCATTAACACCACCCCTTATAATCACTAAAATGACAAAAGAAAATGAAATCCCTAGTACTATTGTTCCAAAAGAGGATATATAGAGAAGAGAAGGAGCCGATAGCAACACTACCGAGACTCCATTTCGAGAGAGATTTAAAGAAGCTATAGAAATTAGGAGTCTAAATTGCACAGAACTAAGGAAATTGAATATTGAAATACCACTGTTACAAGTAATTAAAGATATTCCAATTGAACAAATTAATCAAAATATTATGCATGAAAAATTCTCGAAGGAAGAAATAGTATCCATAGACTATCAAAATAGATGGGAAACTTGCTGATTTATTAATAGGAAAACTATTACTTCCCAAATATGGAGATCCTAGAAGTCCTGTTATTTTTATCTCTATAGGAAATAAGGATGTACATAATGTTTTGATAGATTTGGGAGTCATTATTAATGAAATAACAATGGATACTCAAAACATTACCATTAATGGGTATATAACCTACTAAAACCATATTGTAGATGGCAGATCAGTCTATAGCAAAAAGAAGAAGGAATTATTGAAGACATGGTGGTTATGGTAGAGTCATGGGAATATCTAGTTGACTTCCTTATATTGCAGCCAAAAGGTAAAACATTGGGTTATCCCATTATTTTGGGTAGACCATGGTTAGCTACAGTTGCTACTTTGATAGATTGTAGGTTAGGTGATATGAAAATCTTGAATGGTAAGAACTCTAAACTATTTTCCTTATATCCTACTACACAACCTTTTACTGAAAATCATGAAAAATTGTGGGTTGATTCTCCTGAAACTAATAAGCAAAATTTGTCTTCTTTGGCTATGATCACATTACAGGATCATGTAAGGGAAGTAGAAGAAATGATTAATCCACCATTGGATGAGAACTCTATCTTTGGTGTAATCGAAATAGTTCCGTAACCCATGAACTTCATTTCAAAACCCACAAAATTACATTTGGAACCCATGAAATTCATTTCAAAACCCGTGAACTTAGTTCTGGAACCCGTGAACTTAGTTTTAGAACCTGCGAACTTAGTTCCTAACCTGCGAACTTAGTTCGGAACTTGCAGCCTATAGTTTCAAACCACCACATTTAGTTCTAGAACCCGACAACAACAGTTCTCTTTGATTGAAAATGATTTCATTCTAGATGAACAAGATATCTCATGGGGAGAAGATGAATCGGTAGCTTGAGTTTCAAGTACATTACGAAGTGGTGAAGAATTTCTGGAAAGTAGCAGTGATGAGGAATTTTGCCTATAAAGAGATAAGTATCATAATTCTCATTACTATCATTTTTCCAGTATTCTATCTCAAGGAAATTTTGGAGATGTTGCTACATACCATATGTTGTTACCACATGCATGTCCATTAAATAATTTAATGAAACCCTTTCCAAAAATTAGTTCATCACATATTGGAACCAAGCATGTTGAAATTCAACTAGGTAAAAATTTAAACATTAACAGTTGGTTGAAGGAGGATGAAGAAGCTAAATTGTTTGATGTTCTAAAAAATCATACTAAAGCTTTTTCTTGGGATTACAAAGATATGAAGGGGATTCATCCAAGTATCTACACTCATCACATCTATACTGAAAACATTAAACGAGTTAGGAAGCCTCAAAGAAGGATTAACCCAACTTTAAGGGATATAGTCAAAGAAGAAATTGAAAAACTATTACAAGTAGGTTTCAACTACCCTATCTCGATGGCCGGTGGGTATCTCCTCTTGTAATTGTTCAAAAAAGAATGGAAAATGGAGAATATGTGTTGGTTATAGGGAACTAAACAAAGCCACAATGAGAGATTATTTTCCCTACCATTCATAGATAGAGTCCTAGATAACTTTCAGTAAACAATACTTTTCTTTCTTGGATGGATTTAGTGCGCATAAATTAGATCATAGTTGCTTCTTGAGGATCAGACAAAAATACATTTACATATCCTTGGGGAACCTTTTCCTATAGAGTGTTACCATTTGGTTTATAAAATTCTCCTGTAACTTTCCAAAGAGTTGTACTTGCAATCTTTGTTGATCTAACAAATGATTGTGTTGAAGTATATATGGATGACTTCACTATACATGGAGATACATTTGAAGATGCTTTGAGAAATCTAGATAGAGTGTTAACAAGATGTGAAAAACACAACCTGTCTCTTAGTGATGAAAAATGTTTGATGATGGTGGATGAGGGAATTATATTAGGACACCATATTTCAAAAAAGGAATTCAGGTGGATCAAAACAAAATTAGGATCATTTCAGATTTACCTATCCCTCAGACCCCCACAAATATCAAATCATTTCTAGGACATGCTAGGTACTATAGATGCTTTATAAAAGATTTCAGTAAAATTGTTGCCCCCATGTTTAATTTTCTAACCAAGGACTGTGAATTTCTTTGGGATGAAAAGTGCCGTATGCTTTTGAAGAAATTAAAGAAAAATATATCGCTGCCCCAATATTGAGAGGTCATAATTGGGAAAATCCATTTCATATCCAAAAATGCCTCAAATTGTTCCATAGGTGCGGTATTGGGACAAAAATATGAAGAAGGAAAGATGTATGCCATTTACTATCTTAAAAAGAATCTTACTACCACCGAAAAGAATTAGACCACCACTAAAAGGAATTTCTTGCTGTAATTTATGCAATCAATAAATTCGAGACATTATATTACAGTGGTACAAGATATTTGTACACAGATCATTCAACAATTAAGTATTTAATGAACAAACCAGTGGTTAGAGGAAGTGTCATTAGATGGTTATTACTTTTGCAAGAATTTGATATTACCATTGTGGACAATCCAGGTAAATCTAATGTGGTAGCTGATTTTTTGTCAAGACTAACCACCATAGGGGAGAAATATCCAATCAATGATAACTTTCTAGATGAACAACTATTTGGAAACTCAGCAAGTACACCATGGTTTGCTGATATGGCAAATTATCTTGCAACATGGAAGTTCCCTCCTTTCACTAAGAAACAAATAAAGAACTTAATTAAAACTAGTGCATAATTCAAATGGTTAAATGGAATGATATTTAAGTATGGTCTTGATTTTGTCTTGTGCAGTGTATAAGAGAGGATAAAATATTTTACATCCTTAGAGCATGTCATGATGAACCAAGTGGACACTATTTAGTAAAAGAACAACTCATAAGATACTTGCACTTTGGTTATTATTGGTCATATCTCGCATACAGGATGTGAAAATATATATCAAGAGGTGTGATCCTTGTCAAAGGATGGGACAAGTAAATTTCACCAATGAAATTCCTCTTCACCTCATGTCAGGTTGAACCATTTGAGAGATGGGGATTGAATTTTTGGTCCCTTTAATCCTCCTCACAAGGGAAGGAATATATTCTTGTATGTATTGACTATGTGACAAAATGGGTAAAAGTGCGAGGCATTGACAAATGCCACCGAGGAAGTAGTTTCGATTTCCTTTGGAACAAAATTATGATCATCCTTACCAAAATGGTTGAAGCTGGGAGAAAAGATTGGGTAAAGAGACTACCCGAAGCAGTCTTGTGGCTTATAATACAACTTGAAAACTACAACAGGTTTTCACCATATGAATTAGTCTATGGGTAAAATCCCTTGTTTCCTATATAATTTGAACTTTAGACATTGAGGATAATAGTGAAGGTGGGAATTGAGTTGAATGCAGCTCAAAAAGAAAGAATCCTTCAACTCAATGAGTTAGATGAATTAAGGTTAGAAGAACTTCAATAGAAAGAGATGATTCAACAAAGAAAGGAAGCAATGACATGACATATATATCAAGAAAAGACAATCCAAAGTAGGAGACTCGGGAATTACTATTTGATTCTAAGTACCAATAGTTCAAGGAAAATTGAGAACTAGATGGTTGGGACCCTATCGATTGAGCATATTTTTGACAATGGTTCTATTCGGCTTACTTCCCATTGATGGCGATGTGCAGAATCAATCTTGGTCAATGGACATAGGCTAAAACACTATAGGAAGCCTCCCACTAAGAATGAATTTTTGAGGATGATTGGGCGGAAAAAGAATTTGATCATATGGAAGAACTTAGTATTTCCAAAATTATCAAATAACTAGATGGTAGATCCGCAGAATAAAGGGAAGAAGATGAAAACCAGCAAATGATGTTTTCTTCCCAAAATAAAAATAATATATATATATATATATATAATAAAAGAAAAAGAAATTCTCTCAAGGTCAATCAAAACCAAGAAATGGCGGTTGACCTCTTTTTGACTAGTTCAAATAAAGGAATTCTTTTGAATTCCAACCTGCCTTATCTAATCATGTTTTGTTCAACTTGTAGGAATGACGAGTCATCATAAAGCAAAAGGACTATATCATCAAGGACAATAATTATGTATTTTAACTTATTTAGGGTTTATTAAATGTTTACATGTGTGATGTGACTTAATTTAAAAGTAGGTATGATGAGTCATCTATTTATACATTATGATTACAAGTGTGTAATCATGATATTTATTTGGATGGAATATGTGGTGGCATGGTTATCATTAGTAATCATTATTACAAACATCAAGTGTAATAAATATTGTAGAAATATTTTCGAATTGAGTTTGTATTCCGTAGCAAAGAATAGAGAATTCAGAAGTTCTGTAGCTAAGAACTAAGGTTCCACAGCTAAAAACAGAGGTTTTGTAGCCAATTCATTAGTTCCACAGCTAAGAAGAAGGCCTACAACCAATTTGCACAAAATCAAAAGAGACGAACTCAAGCTGATATGGGGATTAAGAAGAAATTAGAACCAGAGGATGATTCCTAGCTGCTCATAGATGAAGAAGTAGCATCCATCTTTGAGCATGCAGGATGGCTTGAATTCCTGAAGAAATTTTCAAGGCATAATGATGAATTGGTAAGAGAATTCGTCATAAACCTAGAATAGTCTAGAACAAAGGTGAGAAATGTCTTTATTCCTTTTTCTATAAATATTGTAAGTAATGTGTCTGGAGTGCCCATTGTTCATGTCCCACAACCTGCCAAGGGGACTTTGAAAGAACTAGTTGAAGTATTACTGCAAGAAGAAGAAACTGAACCCTAGTACATCTATAATACAAAGAAAATCATAAAAGGGGTCAAAAGGGCCAGTTTTCCCAAACCCTTTGACAGGGTAGCATTTTGGATGGTAAAATATTTAACCTATGACGGTCAGTTTGGGTATGTGGGAAAAGAAGTCTTAAAAATGCTCATATATCTGAAGTATGGAGCCAAAAAACTTGAATACATAATAAACCTCCCAGGGTTTCTTTTTGATTCCATTCAAACCATGGCTCAGAGGTATTCCTGGGTTGTTGGAACAATTAGGCATCATGGTTTAATTCATTTGATATGATAGCACCATTTCCTATCAAAGAAGAATGGAGAAGAAATTTGGGACAATTTTCTTTGAAAGTTCAAGAAAAACCCTAATATTATCAGAAGGACAATTCTAACCCCATTATCTCCTTCAGCTAATTTAGAGATTGATGCCCCTATAGAAGGAAAGAGGGAAATGGAAAGAGAAAACATACCAAAAAAAGAAGGTTGTTGAGAAAGATAAAAACAATAGAGCCTTCTGTACCTATGAAGGAAATTCCTTCTTCTACAAAGCTTCAGGAGAGCCAATATCTATCTCTGACGGTGATAGCTCACCCACACAAGAACAAGAAAGAATAGTAAGAAGAATCTCTAGAAGGAAATTCACTACTGGGCATGTTGAACTTCCCCAGATAAGAAAAATTCATAAGAGGTCAAGGGAAACTCCAGAAGGAAGGAGTGAGCAGGAAAGGATGGAAGAGGAAGCTGCTAACATTTTGGGCAGCATGGCCATGACTCCACTTGAGCCAAGTCAAGCTGAAATGGACAGAGGAGAAGAGAGATTTGAAGATCAAGATTTTTAGGAGTTGGCTGAACCATCAATAGTGCCACATGAAGAAGAAGAGTTGGCATCCAAGATAAGAAAAGGAAAATTTCCTTTGATAGAGGAAGAATGCCCAACTCCTCAAATAATTTCAGAGGAAGAAGAAAGACAACAAGTTAAATAGGCTCTATTCTTTTCTAGAGCAGAGCTCATTATCAGAGAAAAAGATGAGGAATTGACTTCCTCAAACTTAAATTGGAACAAAGGGAAACACTCATCGATGAGATAAAACTCAGCTTGTAGCTAGATCGAGGAGTTATCAAAGAACCAAGAAGCAACTGATAGAAAAAGAGGAAGAATTCCAGACTTCCAGAAAATAGAGTGTTGTGTCCACACTCTCGCACAGACTGAGTTGACCTATTTTCCACTCAAACAACTATGGGATGATATTTGTAGAGATCTCAGAGAAGCCAAAACATCAAATGAAGAATTAAAGACCAAGATGGAGGAAGAGATGAAGGCAAGAAAAGAATGGGAAGAAAAATTTTATAAGGAGGAAGGAAATAAATATAAATGTCTTGCCAAAATTCATATGGTCTATATTATGAGTGAGAAATTGCTTGCCTACAGGAGGCCTTCTCCTGCATATAGTGTGTTTTTGGAAGAGCAGTTCATTCGTTGGCAGCTATCAAGAATTACATGTGGGCTTCCACATGAACTACAAGATGAATATGAATTCATGGTAACTTACTCTCTATCCATCCCTGAGTAGAAAAATCTCCTGTGTGAATTTTATCTTTGCAATTATATGCTAGAGAAAAACATAGGATTTATGATCAACTTATATGTAGGGGAGAGCCAACTCAATGCATTTGTTTCTGTTTTGAAAACCTGATTGCATGGAAGGAAAGGGAATCTAAATTTTTATTGAAATCCAGCTCAACAGGCCTCTGTATGAGAGCTCACTATGGTAAACCTTCTGCCTTCCTCACACATTTTAGAACTCATGCCTTTGATAGGACATTCAAGACACATTATCCTGCCATTCTTCAAAAGAGTATTGATGCCTTCACCTCCTATGAGGAGGAAAAATTTGAAGATATTTATGAAGGATTCTCAAAGAGGTGGGGACTCCTTCTGTTTCTTTGAAAATAAGGGATTTAATTTCCCCTACAAATATGATATGGAGTTTAGAGAGGGCAAAAGAATTATGCACAATAATTCCCCCAGTCAACGAAACCTATAGGTAAATATGGATGGGAATGAAAACAAGGCCCCTTCTACTTCTCACCCCCATGTCTCCTTGGCGTAAGAGAACCTCAAGACCCTTCTAAATTTGAAAAGTGAGAGAGGAAAATAGAAGAAGGATCTGGCACAAGACATCCGAGCTTAAGCATTGGGAAATCTAGTTTCAACCATTTTATCTAAGAAATCAAATGGAATGCATAACATATGATCCCACTTTTGAAGAATGAGTTTTTAAAGGGAATTACAAAAAGTAAGTTTGGGGAAATGATGAGGCCGTAATATGTCGATTAATGGATAATATATGATCTCATCTTACTCTCCTTTTGATTAAGTTTGATTGCAATGTGTGACTTTTATTTGATCTCGATATGAGTTAGGATGTAACTATCTGCTTTTGATTGATTGTGATCCTAATTTTAAAAGATCTGAAATTCTGACGTTAGTGTGTGTTTAAATTTAGTTTTGTAATAAAGCAGTCTAATCACCAAGGAAATGAAGCAAGTGGCATTCAAGATGTTTTTGACAAATACTGCTCTTACAATGCCTTAGTTCCTAAACTTCTAAGCTAGTTCTAGAAATCCATCACACACAGTCATCATTTAGCTCTAAAACTTTTGGATTTAGTTCCGTAACTCCAATATTTAGTTCCGAAATTTTCAGACATAGTTTCGAACTCCCCGATAACTCAGAACTCTCACTGTTTTGGTTCTTAACAATTTCCTATGGTTCCGAACTTCTCCAAAGTTCTAAAACCGATGGGATTTATCTATTTTAAATCACATCCAGAGATTTTCAGATCTACGACTTTCGATCATGAAGGACGAGAAGATTTTTGAACACAGATCCAGGAGAGTTATCCTACTTGCTATCTAATCAATCGCCATCCGACTCAAAGATCTATTTTGGGCATGATTCGATTTCATCAGAATCATTGAGATAGTTGTGATTGTAAAATGTATATAAAAGCATACTTGCAGTAAATTAAAAAGAGAGATATAGAATGAGATAAAAATAGAACAGAGAAAAGAAATAGACTAGGTACTTAGATCTAGTACGTTTTGTAATACTAAATGTTTTATCAATAAAATAGCCATTCTAATTTGAGAGAATTTTGAGTTGTTAAATCCTTATTCGAGGAGGAGCAAGGGCCCACTCCCCCAAGGACCAAGATATTCATTTATTTGGTATTTATATTTCTTTAGAAAATAGCTTAGATCTGTTAATTTTGTATTGTTTTAGTTCTTTCAGTTAAACTCTATTGTATACTTGTTCCTGCAGGTGTTTAGATAAATTCTTATATTTCTTGCAATTGTTTTCAAGCATTCTAAATTGAGTGTGTTTATTTCCAAAAGCAAGTATGTTTACTTTCAGAAGCAAGTGTGTTTATTTTCCAACAACAAGTGTGTTTCCATTCTGCACGGTGTGTTTCCTTTCAGCAAAGCTTTTAGTGTGTTTTACTTTCAACAAGTTTTCATAGTTTGATTTGAATAAGGTTTTACCAAGAAGTCCTTAAGACATTAAAGAGATCCCCTAAAAAATACAAAAATAGCTACAGTCAACTACTAGATCGGTTAAAGTACTCTTGTTGCATATAGCTTTAGACACACCCCTGGTTTGATATGACATCAACAAGAAGTTGATTAAATGAAGGGAATGACAACACCCATCACAAGGGGATCCTTACTCCTCCTTTTCAGTTGTCTTATTATGTGCTAGAAAAATTTTTAGAACAAGAGGTTGCATATCAGATTTGCAATGGTATTACTTTAAAGTGTAAGGAGAAGAAGCTTAAAACACATCCCTCTTTTCTATTCTATGACAATGCAAAAATTTAATAGGTGGCCTGATTTTTAAGGCTGACTTGTCCCATATAAATTCATTTCATCTCCCCCAACACCCTTTAAGGAAATATGAATAAAAGAAAAGGGTTACCTAACAACTTAATTCGCTTTAAAGGACAGCTTAAATATACCTCATGCTCATGTGCATTATGATAATGACTAGGTATGGATCAACCAAACAAAATATATCCTTGTTCAAAAAAATATGAAGGAGATAGGGGCATTTTTGCCTTTGAGAGAAATTATTAAAAAGGAGGCTACGAAGAGAAAGCAAGATTTTTTTAGAACATTGACAACAACCTTGTTCTCCTTATCTCCACCAAATGAATCTCAATTTGAGTTTCAAAGTATTTTCTAAACCAAATAAAGATCCAAATTTGGTCACATATGCCTTATCTTCATCAAGTTAAGAAGAGGAGACTACACAAACTAAAATTCTTTCCATCAAAGCCCTAGTACAACCCTCTCAATATTCTCCATCCACTTCACAACAAGTAAGAAATGATTGGGTAGAGAAATTCGTAATTACCTACAAAGAAAATCTAGATTCGGGGCATCAAGAGGATCCCTTAGTGAACATTAAATTCAATAAAAATACATGAACCATGAAAAGGGTAGCAAAAAATAAGGTGTCAACACAACAAGCCATTGTTTGGCATGAAACTCTAGAAGATCTCTTCACTCTTATAAAGAAAAGAAAATCTAAAGGATCCCAAGTGGTGTAATATTAGGAAGATCCAAAATCCTTGATAAGGGCTACAATAGAAGTAATTGTAGAAGTAGTGAGGGGAGTACATGCTAGAAATAAAGAGCTTGAAACTTAATTAAAGGCCATAGTTCCTCTTGACATAGTTTCTGATGTAGAAGAGGCATTGCATAGCTTGTACAATAATACATGCAGAATTGCATTCGTGAAAGGAACAGTAGAACCGTTCTTGGAAAAAATGAAAACTCATTACATGAATGACATCATTGCAGAAAACATTAACACATATGGGGTAGGTCATTGAAAAATGCATTTGTAAAGACCCTACAATTATGACCATGGATGATATTGGTATATACCAAACATGCTAATTATACAAAGAAAAGACTAAGGGAATGGAATGAATAGGTAAGAAAACTTTCTTTGCATTTTGATGACATTATTTCTAGAGGAAATCATGTTTTCATAGAATCTTTGGTCATGGAAATATTTAAAGGAAACCATGCATTGGTTTCTGATGAAGATTTCATGACATCGCTTAAGCAATTCATGGTTAATTTTCAAAAGAGAATAAATTGAGGTGAACGAAGGAGAAAATTCACATGTCATTAAGATTATTTCCAAAACAAGGGAAAAAATTCAAAAAATAGAGACTCTGAAGGAAATTTCCAAAAATAGGTGGTAATCAAAAGAATTTTCTTAACAAGTTTGCTATACCATGTAGAAGAACCATTCGACATGGAAAAGATAAAAATACATTCTTAGATAGGTAAAAATAATTTTGAGGAGACACAAAAGTGAGATGATAAAACAGGTCCCGAATGAGAGAAAAAAACCCAGAAGCAACCATGCCCACAGCTTGGAAGAACAACACCCCGTAGTTAAGGAATAACCATAATGAATCATAAATTGTAGTATCTAAGATAGGTAGGAAAACACTATGATATGTATGACATGTTAATAGATGAATATTTATAATTGATACAATGATCGTGTATATATTCCAAATGCTATACTTATCTAAACATGCATTTTTTGTTTTGATACACTAAGCTCCAAATATTTCGTTGTGGCATAAACTACAAATAATATGTTGTGGAAATACCTAGTGCATGGTAGAATCGAAATATCTTTCTCTATTTTGTTAAATCCTAACAACTGCTATGTTCCAACTATTATGATGTGGCAGTGTCTTAGTAGCCTAAGAGTTCATAATATCCTAACGACACCATATCTTCAAATAATATGTTGCAAAATAATCTAGCGGATGCCGCATATAAAATTTCACTCTTTGTCTTGTTAAATGTTTGAGACATCTAAGATCGAAATATTCTATTGTGGAAGCACCTAGATGTCATGTAGCTCAAAATTCCAGCCTCCTAGAATCTTAATGTAATGTGTTTAATCCTTTCAACCGCTATGCTCCAAATTATGTGTTAAATCCTAATGAATGTTAAGTGTAACTTATTATGTTGAGGCAGTACGTAGAGGAAACTAATTTCATACTACCTTAATTAAATGTGTGAAATCCTAGCAACCGCTAAGATCCAAATAATATTTTGTGACAATACCTAACGACTCTAATTTTGAAATATCTAACTATATTTTGTTAAATCCTAACAACCGTTATGTTCCAAATATTATGATCTCGACAGTTGTCTTAGCAAGGTGTATCACTTCATGATATCCGTTATTGAGAACCAAACACTAAGCTCGTAAATGTTTGAGGCATAACCTACCAAAGGCTAATATCACAATATCCTAATTGTTTTTAGTTGAATCAGAGTGACAACATATCTTCAAATAATGTGTCATAACACAAGATAGTGGATGCTAAGCTAACAACATGTAACTCAATTTTTTAAATTTTATTTATTAAAGCATACTACCGACAACTTACAAACATTATGAGTATGCATATTCTAGTGGATTCTAGCCTCATAGAATCTTGATTTAATGTGTTAAATTCTCACGACCACTATGCCCCAAATATTATGTATTAAATCCTAATGAACGCTAAGATTAAATTATTACATCGCTTTTAAAGGCTAAGAACCACTAAGCTCAAATAATTTTTATTTAAAAATTCAAATCATGCTGAAATATTTTTAAAAATATTATGTTGTTACAATACGTAGAGGCCACTAATTTCATACTACCTTAATTTAATTTGTGAAATCCTAGTGACTGCTAAGGTAAAAATAATATGTTGTGGCAATACCTAGTGGACGCTAGACTCGAAATATCTTTCTTTATTTTGTTAAATCCTAATGGTTGCTATGTTCCAAATATTTTGATGTGACAGTGTCTTAATGCATATAACTTCATGATATCCGTTGTTGAGTACCGATATCTAAGCTTAGAAAATGTTTTGAGGCATAACCTAGCAGCCACTAAGCTTGCAATATATGACATGTTTTAGTTGAATCTAGCGACAACATATCTTCAAATAATCTTTTGCAACATAAGAGAGTGGATGCCAAGCTAAAAATTTCATTCTTCGTCTTGTTAAATGATCAAGACATCCAAGCTCAAAATATTCTATTATGGAAGCAACTAGATGCCATGTAGCTCAAAATTTGTTAATTTGATTTGTTAAATCATACCGCAAACAACTTGAAAACATTATGAATATGCACATTCTAATGGATGCTAGCCTCCTAGAATATTGATTTAGAACATGTTTTTGAGGCATAACCTAAATGACCCCTAAGATCGCAATATATGACATGTTTTTAGTTGAATCCTAGCAGTAAAAAATATCTTCAAATAATCTTTTCAACATAAGAGAGTGATGCCAAGCTAAAATTTCATTCTTCGTCTTGTTAAATGCTCAAGACATCCAAGCTCGAAATATTCTATTATGGAAGCAACTAGATGCCATGTAGCTCAAAATTTGTTAATTTGATTTGTTAAATCATACCGCAAAAACAACTTGAAAACATTATGAATATGCACATTCTAGCGGATGCTAGCCTCCTAGAATACCGATTTAATGTGTTAATTTATTGTGACCAATATGCCCCAAATATTATGTGTTAAATCCTAACAAACACTAAGCTTAAATTATTACATTGTTGTAAAGGTTAACGATTGTTAAGCTCACATCAATTTCATTTAAAATGTTAAATCTCACAAAAGGATTTTTAAAATATTATGTTTTTGTAGTATGTAGAGGCCACTAATTTCGTACTACCATAATTTAATTTTTGAAATCCTAGTGACCGCTAAGGTACATATAATATGTCAGAATTACTAAGAAAATCTTTTCGAGGTATAAACTAGTGGTCTCTAAGCTTGCAATATCTGACATGTTTTTAGTTGAAACCTAGCGACAACATATCTTCAAACAATATGTTACAATATAAGATAGTGGACGCCAAGCTAAAAATTTCATTCTTTGTCTTGTTAAATGGTCGAGACATCGAAGCTCAAAATATTCTATTGTAAAAGTAACTAGATGCCATGTAGCTCAAAATTTGTTAAATTGATTTTTTAAAGCATATTGCCGAAAACTTGCAAACATTATGAGTATACATATTCTAGTGGACGCTAGCCTCCTAGAATCTTCATTTAATCTGTTAAATCATTATGACCGCTATGCTCCAAATATTATGGGTCAAATATTAACGAGCACTAAGCTTAAATAATTACATTGTTGTAAAGGCTAGTGACTACTAAGCTCAAATAAATTTCACTCGTTGAAAGTGTTGTTTTAAACATTATGTTATGGAAGTAATGTAGCGGCCGCTAATTTCATACTACCTTACTTTATATTTTGAAACCCTAGTGAGCACCAAGCTCCAAATAATATGTCATGCGACAATACCTAGTAGATGCTAGACTCATAATATCTTTCTTTTTCTCAGTGAAACCTAAGCGACTGCTAAGCTCCAAATAATATGTTGTGGTAATACCTATCGGACGATAGAATTACAATATCTTTCTTTATTTTTTGAAACCCTAGCAACTGCTAAGCTCCAAATAATATGTTTCAGAAATACCTAAAGCAGACGCTAGACTCACAATATCTTTATTTATTTTTTTAAAATCCTAGTGACCACTATGTTCCAAATATTACGATGTGGCAGTGTCTTAGTGGTGTATAACTTCATGATATCCATTATTGAGTACTGATCGCTAAGCTACAAATATGGTATTGTGTTATACCCTTGCATCCACTAAGCTTGAACAATTTTTTTGTTTTTGTTAAATCCTAAATGACAACTAATATCCAAATAATATGTTACAACATAACCTAGCGGATGCTACACTAAGAATATAATTCATTAATGTGTTAATTACTAGCAACCCTAATGTTCAACATATTAGTTTGTGGCCTTCCATAATAACCCTAATGAATTAATATATATGACAACACTCTATCTTCCACCAATAATAAGTGGCATACCGACAATATTTTTGTAAAAGAATTATATCATCGTGACTAACATACATAAATGCAAAGTGATTAAAATTATATATATATAAATTTAAATACATAGTGATTAAGATATTATATATATAAAATTTAGGCGTATATAATATGTTTAACCTTTCATCAGTGTAAAAATTATCTCACAATTGAAAACTTAATATGATTTTACAGTTTTAAACCATTTTGTTAACCTCAAATATCTTCTCACAAAGTCAATGTGGAAACCATATAAACAATGTACAATGAAATATTTACCTCAGTTTTTTCTATCATCATATTAAAAGGAAAAAAAGGTAGACGTAACGAATAATAAAATAATATTTTGATTCTCGTTAAACATTACAATTTTAAAAACTAGTGATTATGCAAATGACCGTCATTATCGGGAAAAACAATCCAAAGAGTGACATAGAATGGTGAAAACTTGAAAGTTCTCAAATTAAATAAAACCAAAGTCGAAAAGGGATTAAATTTTATTTGGTTGGGACAACAAATTCCTTGTTTTCTTGAAGAACAAGGCATTGTACAAAGCAGAGTTGGGCATGAGATCATGTTTTCATAGAGTAAAACAGTAATGACTAACATGTAAAAGACAGAACTAGTAAGCACAAGGTGGTTTGAAAAAATAATCGAAAGAACCGATAAGAAGAGTTAGGCCGCAAAGCAAATTTTTGTAGAGAAAACTAGGTTGGACTCGACGTTAAAAGATAGGATCTGGTCAAAGACACAAAGAATGAAAAAACTTGTAGTAAAAAAGGTGCACATTTAGTATAGTATTAATTTTTTATAAATACCAAGTATTTATATATGAGATTATTTCATGCTTGGTGATGTCATTCAAACTACTGATTACGTATTGAGCTAACTATCTGTGCTATTTTTCCACAACCCCTTTTACTTCCCCAGTGTGTGAGCACCCTTTTATTATTATCGGCTTGTTCCCTTTTTGTTAATCGACATATAAGATTATAATTACTACCTAATTGTTCCCTAGCCAAAATGACCAGGATTCTTGCATTTGGCCCTACACTCTTCGGGTTGCTTGTATTGTTCTATAATTTCATGAGTTGCTATTTCGAAGACCAAAAATAGAAAACCCTAAAAAATAGTTCTCTGGGTATTTAATATTTTTTTCAGCACATTCCACATTAGAAATTTTGAAAATATAAAAAGTGTGGGATATGGAAATTTGAAAATTAGAGTGGGGGAAATTGTGTTAATATTGAAATTTCAAATTCTCAAAAATGCGGGGGAATTCACAATTCAAATTTTGAATTTACCACTCATTAAAGGTGCAGGATATCAAAAAAATAAACAATATTGAAAACAACGCCTTTTGTTATTGGTCTATAGCTTAAAATAGTTAAAACGTAATAAAACATATAATATTATAATAAAACAAAATAAATAAAGTGTATGAATGTATAGGCACATTTATTTTTTATTTTTATCAAAATTGACCTAGGCAATGTTAGATGTAGTGTGCTAATGAAAAATAATTATCCAATTACTTTGTGCCACGTGGCATGTTTTGAACCTAATAATTAGAAAACAATATATTTGACACATTTATTATGAAATTTATATATAAAGAAATGATTATAAAATATTTTGAAACTATATGAAACCACAATATTATAATATAAATAGCTACCAATAAAATGACAACATGTGGCATGAAAATTTTGAAATCCCAGAAGGTGTTTTTGCATTAAAACAATGAAAAACACTAGCACCTCAAAGCTGTAAAGATAGTGTTTACAATGACAAGAGGTATTGGTATATAGCTAGCGGCCGCTAAGCTATATCATGATTTGTTATTCTATCACTATTTCCAAATTAAGTAATTATTGTGCACAATGGACCATATGTCATTTCAATCAATAAATAAAGCAGCTTAGTGGTTGCTATGCATTTTCTTTGATAAGAACCAATGTGAATTATATGTTGCAATGATTTATCTTATCAAAAATAAAAAAATATCACTTACTCTCAGGGGTATATATGGATTCCAATTTACAAATATATATCTTGTATGAGATATATTTTTAGTGTAATAATTGGGGTTGTTATGTAAAGTCCTCCCAAAACAATACAACTACGATGACAAGAGATAATGATAGGAGCATAGCGGCCACTAAGCTAGACCATTGTTTGTTATAATATATCTATTCACAAATTAGAAACTGTTGATCCTAGCAAATACTACGTTATTCCTTTCAACTAGTAATCGAGCTTAGCGGTCGCTAAACCTTTTCTTTGATATGAACCAAAAGTCTTGATCCCTCTCGATGGAACATAGTGCAGAATTGGCTCCACTAGGTAACATGCAACCGATTTGAAACAATTATAATCATTGAAAATTACAATCAATTTAAAGATGTAAAGATAGTGATTACTACGACAAGAGGTAATGAAAGGATCTTGACAACCTCTAAGCTATATCATGAGTTGTTAATCAATAACTACTTAGAAATTGAGAAATTGTTAAGCCTAGTGGCCATGCTAGGATTTTTCTTTGATACAAATGAATATGGATTATAATTTACAAAGATATATCTTAGGAGAAATAAATAAGTCTTGAATCCTCTTGATTAAATTACAATAAATAAAAAAACTATCGATCCAAAGAAAAATAGATAGTGATTACAATGAAAAATGGTAATGATAGAACCTAGCAACCACTAAGATAGACCATCGCTTGTTTTTATATATTTATTATCAAAATTAACAATTTTGATCCTAACATCCATTATGTTATTCCTTTCAACTAGTATTGAAGGTTGGCCATTGCTATGCATTTTATTTGATAAGAATAGAAATTCTTGATCCCTCTCAATGGAAAGCATTGCAGGAATTGGCTCCACTAAGTAACACAAATAATTTGTTAACATTATAATCATTTACAATTACAATCAATATAAAGCTATACAAATAGTGATTTCTATGACAAGAGGTAATGATATGATCATAGCGGCCACTAATCTAGTCCATGATTTGTTATTCAATGGCTATTTTGAAATTAAGAAATTATTGAACCTAGTGGTTGATACCCTTTTTCTCGATACGAACAAATATGGATTATAATTTTCAAAGATATATCTTAGGAGAAATAAATAAGACTAGATGCCTCTTGATGGAATGTAGTGTAGTAATTGGGTCTGCCATGTGAATTCTACCCAATATGTTACACTTACAATCAATGAAAAGCACTAACCATCCAAATTTGAACAAATAGTGATTACAATGGAAAATGGTAATGATAGGAGCCTAGTGGCTGCTAAGCTAGATCATTGTTTGTTATTATATATCTATTCTAAAATTTAGAAATTATTTCACGTATCGGTTGTAACGTTATTCATTTGATACGAAGATAAAGTTTTGATCCTCTTAATGGAAATTAGTGCAACAATTAGCTCCACCAGGTAACATGCAGCTAGTTTGATACAATTATAGTCATTAACAATAACAATCGTTCTAAAGTTATACATCTAGTGTTTGCTACAACTAGAGGTAATGAAAGTATCGTTGTGGATGTTAAGCTAGACCATGATTTGTAATTCAATAGTTGTTTTGAAATTAAGAAATTTTAGCGGTTGCTAGTATTTTTCTTTGATACGAATGAATATGGCTTATAATTTACAAAGATATATTTTAGGCAAACTATGTGTCTTTATTTGTCTTCTTGAAATGTAGTGTTGTAATTGGGTACAACATGTGAAGTCCAGCCAATACAATATAATTACTATCATTGAAAAATAATATTGGTCCAAAGCTGAACATATAGTGCTTACAATGACAATCGGTAATCAGAGGAGCTTAGTGGCTGCTAAGCTTGACCATTGTTTTTTATTATATAGCTATTTTCAAATAAATACATTGTTGAGCCTAATGGCCACTACATTATTATTTTTAACTAGTAATAGAGATTAAATCTTAATGGACTTTAAGCTAGTCCATTCAATTGGTGTAAATTACCAACAAGTAATGTTAAAAATTTTCCATTCATATGTTGACTTAAATCCTCTCTCTCGCTAACATCTATGTTTTCAAACGTTCCTTTCATGTAATCTATGCAATGTGGATGGTTGTCAGACAATGGATAATCCTTCCAAAATATGTTGCATGTTAATTGTCAAGAACAATTTTGCATAGTTTCTAGTATTAATGATGTGATCCACAAAATATGATTTACAGAAACCAGTTGAAGGTTAGATATCATGTTCACCAAAGCCTAATAGTAGATAACATTTACGTTGATTGCTCACCAATGATAAAAAGTAATGTATTATAGAGATTGGTGATCACAAAGGCTAATACTTACATTCATTAGCATATGATGGGAAAAAAATTACTCCATATGTGAAGTACTTTTTAATATATTCTACTCCAATTATATGAATAATGTCTTCCATTAGTCGCAATCCATTCTTGGAAACTCCATTCATTAAAGGTGCTAAGTGTTGGAAAAAATAGATGAGGAATGGTTTGTTGAAATCCATGTCCCTAAAAACTACTACAATGACATGTGGTTATTTTTATTTATATATGCGGGACATGAGGAAGTCGAATGGTTATATCCTTGGTAGTTTTTGGCTTGAGTACACTACATGTTCAAGTCGAACACATTGACTATGAAAATAATAAGTGTCTTATTCTAGATATAGAGTTGGATGTTTCTTTATTCAGAAATGGGAGATGAAATCCTTAGAAGAAAAAACAAAATGTTCCTATTCAATATATGGTTGGGATTTGGGGTTGTTAGTAGATAAAGACAAAATTGGTTATTCAAATGCAGAAGACATTCACAATGGCATGCTTATAATACTTAGAAAATTGTATAGAGGTGATACAACCTCTTCTGTTTGTCATTTTTTGAATAGAAAAGGTTCACTTTCACCACCTAAACATGCCAAGTTGTTTACTATGTTGAGGAGAACATATTTGGCTAAATTGGAGATTGATCCATCTAGATCAAATTTGCATGTGTAGTGCACACTTCCCTTTTACACTTTTAGATACTGATTTTGATACTATTGATCATATTATGGACACTATTATGTTTTGTTTTAGTATGATGGTTAGATCATGGATTTTTATTGATCTGGATTCAGTTATTATACATGATGATTACTAGAGACATTTTCTATATGTGGTTGATGATATACTATTTGATAGGGACATATTATGGATATTGATTTGGACTTGTGACACTTGATATTTGGAGTAGACCTAGTATGGTAGATTCTTGATGATGATATAGTTGATTTATGAATTAAAAATGATAATGTTGAATTCTTGATATTGTTGTGATTCATGTGTTTAGATGATTTTGAAATGTTGTTTATATCATTTTGGATGTTCTGATATGGCCATGAGGCTGAAGGAGGTATTTACATTTTACAGGTTAAAAATCACAACAATGTCGGGGGACTGGAGACTAACCATATTAAAATTTCTAGAGTGAATTCAACAAGGTCACCATGGCAACTGTGTTATGAGTTTGTGTGTTGTGTTATGTTAGGATTTCCCATGGGGATTTCCATTATATGTGACCATGGGATATGTGTTTTATTTATGTGTTCCTTTTTAATTATTGTTGTATGTATTTTATTTGTAATGTGTTCCTTCTTTTAATTAATTTAAATGTGGTAGATTAATGTGATAGTCATATAGTTAAATTTTATTTAAATTAAATTGGGATGTGGAATGTAATAAATAAAGTTGTTGTTATAAATATTAATGTGGTAGGAGTGTGTAAGTGATGTTGTAAGAAATTTGTAAGAGTCTTGTAAGGTAGATTTTGGAAGGTCTAGCACTCCATCTTTTATGAATTCGAATTTGTCCTTGGAGGCCAAATTTGGAGGCTTGTGGGACAAGTTAAACTTGTCCCACACCTCTTAAAATGATCCACCAACCATGCCTATGGTTTGGAGGTTAAATGTAGGAATTTATAATGCATTTTGAAGTGACAATATGTAAGTTTTAATTGCACTTCCCTTACATGTTTTAAATTTGGTCCTTTTGGAGTATGGGCATTTTTGGAGTATGTAAGTGATTTTGTCATTTTATTTATTGTGATTTGGTGAAGGATGTTGACTTTCCTCTTGGGGTTGAGGAAGAATGATGTGGCATCCCACATGGATCCACATCATCCTCTTCTCTTCCCTCTCCTATAAAAGTGAAACTCCTTGCTTGTTTATGGTTGTTGGAACTTTGTCCATTTCCTCTTGGGGTGCATTTTTGGTGTTGTTTCTTTTGGAGCTTGTTTGAGGAAGAGCTTGGAGTCTTTTTACTTGCTTGAACCTTGCTGATTTTGGACTATATTTGGCATCTTAGAAATCTTGTGAGCTTGGAAAAAACTCCAGTATGGAGAGGTAGGATCTTGAACTATGTTTTAATTACTTTTCCTTCTCTTGCATGCATGTTTGAAGGGTGTTTGTGTTTGCATTCTTGGCTGGTTGGGTAGAATGCTTAGGGCATGGTGTAGGAGAAGGCTATGAGGATTTCATATGGGGGTATAAGGGATTACTAATGACACTGTTTTATTGAGGAGGGAGTTTTGGTTTGGGATCCACCTTAGAAAAGAAATCGTTTACATTTCTTACTCTTGGGGGCATAAGGGATAAACTTGGGGGACATAAGGAGAGGTTGGGAGATATAAGGTTTATGGGGTTGATATGTTTATTGGTGGTATGCATTTTGGTGGATGCCCAATTCCAAATTGGGAGGCATAAGGAGTTCCCCATAGTTCTTTCTCTTGTTGGCTTGCTTGATCAAGCCTATGTGTTGTGTGTATGATTTCAAATGTAGTTGGGAACTGTTGTCTTGTTGGACTGTGTATTTTATTGTTTGTATGCAATGTGAAGAATGCTTGTTTGTTGTGGAAGAAGCCTTGTTGCCATGTGTTGATGTTCATACTTTATTTCAATATGGTTGGGGCTGCTTTGGGGCAATGAGGAAAGGATGGATTCTCCTTTCTCATTGGATGTCTTGGTTGGGTGGAGAGCGTTGCCTTTCCCCCTTCCTTGTTGTGATCAAGATGAAAGAAGAAGAAACAAGCATGCTGTTGTTTGGAGAAAGAATTTCACAGTTTGACAGTCATTTCCCTTTGAGTAATTCAATGTAACTTCTCCCACTTTGAGTGGATGAATGTATAAATGTTGTAATGTGAAGCATTGCATTGTTAATGGAAGTTGTAGTTGCATTGAGGAATGTAAAGAAGAATTACACTTGTTTTATGTTTTTGGAAAGAAATGTAAAGGATATTATAAGCATTGTAATTTGTATTTTGTAATCGAATTGGAAGAGTGTTCAGTTGTAAAAGTGTCATTGAATTATGAATAAAAGATTGAAGTAGTTTCAAAATTGGATTGTATACTGGAATTGTTTTGTTGTCCAAGAATGATATCTCTATTTTGAAAAGGAATAAGAAATAGTGTTGTTATTGTATGTACTATAGTTTGAAATTAAATAGAAAGGAAAGTAGAAAAATTGTATTGATGATCAATGAAGGATTGCATTCCTTTCTCAAAAGTGTTTTACCTTGTTCATATGCTATCTTCTCCATTGGAAATCTAAGTTTTACTTGCAATGAGAAACCTCTATTTGGAATGTTGAAAGAAGAATGCATATGGAATGAAAGTCAATGTTATTTTCCTTGCAAAATGTATATTAAAACTGAAATCAGAGATGTAGTTTCATTTAGAATTGGATGGATGATTTAATAAGCAATGTATTTGACTAAGTTAGGAATCATATGCACATTTAAATGACAAAATGGAGATTCCAATTTAAAGAAATAGTTCACTATAATATACTCATCCTGACAATTCACATTTTAATAAAAATGAACAGTTCATACTTGCACTAAACAATAAGTTATGAAACATTGAAAATTAGACTTATTACTACCTAAGGAACTCAAATTCACTATAACAGTCAAGAATGAATCTCCAAAACTTAATGAATTTCAATTGGAGCTTGCATAGTCATTTTTCATCTATTATCAGGAAAAATGTAACCTTGAATAGATTGGATAAATTGACTTCCCTAAAACACTCTAAACCCTCCCTAGACTGATCCTCCATGTCTTATTTGACATGTTGAGCGAAGGATGAGTTCTAATTTTATCAAAATTATAAGTTGGAAATTGCCAGTTTGCCAAATAAAGGCCTGCAGATCATTTTTACAAAATTGACCCTTAAAACTTCATAAAAAGTAAATTTTATGTTCCCTATACAAAGAGGGCTTGAGAGCTTTCTGAAAAGTCCTTGTTTGCCCAAAACTGAGCTTTCTAGCTCAAGTTATGACACTTTGAAGTTTTTGTGCCTTGGCGGGAAAATTTGGGAAAATTTTCCCGGTGGGCCCGCAACCCAAAAATTTCCCATCAAAATTTCCCTTAGAAATTTTTTAAAATTTTGGGCTCGGGAAAATTTTCAATTTTCCCTCCACTGGCTCGCAACCAATCAGAGAGCACCATGTGTCCCCTTGTGGCTACAGCGGAGGCGCGGTTCTCTTTTAAACTTAACCTTTTAGATTTTTGGGGAAAAATTTATGTTTTGACCATCTGCCACCGCATCGAATCACATGATGCCACGTGGCATTTTTTTCGATAGCGAGAGGAGGAAGGAGAATTTTCCTTTAGAAAATTTAGTTTTAGCTTTGGGAAAAATTCCTAAGTTTTTCTCGTGGCCCGCCGAGTTGCATCCAATCACGTGATGACACATGGCAGATTGGACCTTGGCGGGAGCGTGGAGTTGTTTTCTCCTTTGAGATTTTAACTCCTAAAATCTCAATTTCCTTTTCACTCCATTGGTCCACTCCTCCCCATGACCAATAGGATTTTGACACGTGGCAGGAGTTTTCTCCTTGGCGGAGGCGCGTGACAATTTTCACCCTTGGGATTTTGGCCTAAAATTTCCATTTCCTAGAATGCTCTACCGGCTCGCGTTTTCCCGTGCCAATTAGGAAGTGCCATGTGTCTCCCTCGCCATATCCACAGTGCATGGTGGCATTTTTTCTTTTGCACCCAAGGAGGGAAAATTCGTAATTTTCCTCCTTACCCCGCCCGACCCGCTCAAGGGAAAAATTTTCTCCCTAAGCCCGTGGACTCCCAAGGGAAAATTTCTCCCCTAAACTCTGTCGGCCCATATCTTGCAAATTATGAGGAGTTAGGAGGACTTATTTATATGGTTGGAAAGGTGAGAAAATTTCCTATCCAATGGGCATGATTTAGGAAAGTTTTGATGACTCTAATTTATGAAAAATCAAGTTGAACCCTGTAAGCCTTTTAAAGCAGGGTCGAGAGAGAATTTACCTTCCTAACCTAAGTGATGAATTTAAACCTCTTGTTTGACCTTGTGCTTGTTGCTAATTATTGCTAGAAGCAATTTTTACAAGTCAGTCTTGATTGTTAATCCTAATCTTGTTTGTGCTAGCTGTGATCTTGTAACCTAGTAGTTGATCCCTTAAACAAAAAAAACAAATTTATCCCATAATTTTCTAGCTAACCCTAGGTTGTTCTTTGGTCTCAAGTGGTAGTTTGAATCGGGCACTACAACATGGGTTGAAAAGGAATAATAAATCAGCTGCATTCTTTGAAGAAAGCAACCACTATATTAAAAAAAAGAACGTTCAACTATTCAACAATTTGATTACTTTTTGTTCAATCGATATGTATTTTTAATTGATGTTTCTAGGTGCCATGTAGCACCTCCAAAGTATTAATATCATCCTCTAGATGATGATAATGATGACCTTCTTATGCACTCCATGTTGATAATGTTATTCCTACACGGAGAGGGACATAATTATTCTTCCCTTCTTAGAGTCTATGAATAAGGTTGTGGAGCTCCAAGATCTGAAAGAATTGGAAAGGGATGACATCAAGTTTTATATACTTGATGACCAACATACAATATGTGCACAAAAAATATTTTGGGCTCAGATACTTACAAGTCTTTACATAAGAGGCTACGATTTTGAAGGGCTCACATTATTTCGTAAATGCAACCACCGAAGCCATTACGAATATTTGCAAACAACATGATAACGTGAACAAAACTTGGATAGAAACTAAGTTTATTGATTTGCTAAACAAAGATAGATCGGTTTGGAAATCTCTTGGGCGTCCTCAACATCCTGGATTGGAAAAAAACAAAACAGAGGAGTGGAGGGTAATTTATTTTAATTTTTGAATTTTTATTAACTTTTATCTTCCTTATATAGAAAGATAAAACATATGACTATCCTTTGAATGTAGAACTTTGAGAATCAATACCTTTTGATTTTAAAAAAGAAAACCAACAATCTATACGATAAATGAAATTTTCTATAATTGTTAGATGATATATGGACTAATTGGACTACAACATTTGATTATTTTAGATCGTGACCTTTATTTTTCACCTACCATTGAAGATAATCATTATAAAATTCAGGCTAATTCATTGGTAAGATTTACTGACCAATTCATTCAGGGCTACTAGAGGAATGAACAATGAAGAACTATATATACTAGTAGATAAAGTACAATAAGGGGATGTTTGATTAAGCGGCCTTGTTCGAAAAGGCGTAATAACGAGACATTTGATTCTTACTGTGGGAAAATAAAAGGAGACAAAAAAATGAGAGCAAAATTTCTACAATATTTTAAAGAAAAACATCCAGATATTGATCTATTGACATCTTGTAGTGAATCCAATGTAATTGAAAAAGTTAAATTGCATGAATCACACTACCACCAATTATCTGTACTATTGGGTGAAGAGAGAAAAGGAAAGAGAAAATATGATTCCCAAATAGGGAAAAAGATAAATGAAAAAGGACCATGTGGTAGAGGAAGTTCTTCCGTCAAGGCTCAAAAATATTAGACAACTATGTGGTATCAATGGAAGACAATATACCGTAGAAGGATGGAGGACACAATTTACTTTTCAATGTACATGCTCGTTCTAGCTTTTGTCGGCTCTTGCAGATACTATTCTTGCCACCATCCTTTCAATGCAGAATGTGTTATCACTAATTTTTGTAATTTTTCTAGTGACATTTCTTCTGAAGTAATAATGGAGATGCTAATAGTTATTGAAACCAATGTGGTGGATTGTATTATTATTATTCTCATACAAATTGAATATTAAAAAATGTTGAGAGAAATAGTAAAAGAATACATGGAAAAGGTTAAAGATATTGAAGAATCAATTTTGGATGGATGTTACTGAGACTCTACGATAGCAGGGGAAATTTAAAATCTTGTTTCTTATGTACATAATAACTGGAGTGTACAAGCTGTGAAGATAAAAATGATGAAAGAGGACAAGTCATTAGGGATTGGATGGAAAAACTTCCACAAAAATTGATAATTGCAAGAGAAATTGGGCTAAAAGGAAACAAACATCCTTTTCCTTGCAAGCGATCATATGAGTTCTGGTATGAGATGTTTACTCGATGTTGTTCCCAGAATTATTTAGTATTAGTGCTTTACGAAACAGTTTTGCACTACGTGCATTAGTTGAATCCAATCTATCTGTTGTTTTTATTGTTGAGACACATAGTCAGGAAATGTTTTTGAAACATTACTATTCTCATATGAAGAAAGGTTCATACCAGAATACAACTCAAACATGTGATTATGTTAAATGTCTTTCAACCGAAAAAATCTACTTACACATTTCTTATTTACACAGAACAACCAAAGAACAATAGGATATGATGTACAAACCTCTCAACTTGACGCTACACAACCAACTCAACATGGTGATTGACCTTCAATCATTTTATAAATATGTTTAATGAGCTCTGTTTTCAATTGCCATTATTTTCATTTTTTTGACAATACTCTATGCTCACCATCTCTAACGATAAATGAGGATAAATCAACCACATCATGCATGAATATGCAATCAAATCCTAGTATGTTAGTCATGTGAATTTATAAATAAGAACCACTACTAAGCCCCACAAATTTATAAAAAAATTAATGGTTTATGGAGAGAACCAGCAATCGAGAAATTTATAATGGAGTGCACGGTGGTAACTAGCACAAATATGCAAATAGAACTAGGTATGTTAGCCATGCGTAATGTTTAAACATAACTATTTCTAAGGCTCACAAAGTTATAGAAAATGATATCAACTAATTCTAGATGCAGAACCACTTTTAAATAAGGAATTAACAAATAACTTCTTTCAAAAGTTCATGGTGGCATCGCATGCTACATAGTTTGTAGTTACCGAGGTTATTGGTTGTCTGCATAAACCATTAGTATTGACATAATGATACTGAGACATTCGAATCTATGCTTATTCCAGCCAATGATGAAATATCCTAGCGATTCTAATCCACATCAATATCTCAAAAGTTTTATCCACCATGGGTGGTTCAATGGATATAAACAAACCCTAGTGGGTGCTACAATTCATTCAAAATACATAGAACATTTTGATTTGTACTTACCATATTACCATGGAGACCAATATGATTTTCAATTATGATTTCATTTGCGATAACATGAAATTAATTTTGAATTGATTATTGTTGTTTGTAATACATATTACATCAAAAAACTAGCAGCTAGTAAGGTCTATGCAAGCCAAGCTAGAAGCTCAATCGGTAAGTGGTAGCTACCTAAAGTGTTAATATTGAATTTACCATTTTACCACGTAGTTCACTATATTTTTTTCAAATACACTTTCATTTTCGATAGCAATAGATGTATTAATAATGAATATATTGATGTTTATTTGACATATATCTCACATCAAAGGATCCAACTATGGGTAAAGAAGATGCAATCCTATACACAAGGCCCACTGGTAAGTGGTATCCATAAGCTAAAATGTTGATTTTTTCCATTGGTTAGAATTGATATGAAACCATTAAAAAAATTATTTAGTTCCCTATAGTTAGCCACAAGAATTACTTGCTTATTTTAGACTCGAGGGCTTCATATATGAGAAAACCAATCTCCTTCTAGGGACATGCCATTCAAGTTCCATGATCAACATGTGAGGTGGACTGAAAGAGTTTATAAAGTCACTATAAAAAAATTGAAATCGGATTATGGTAAAAAAAAAAAATCACTTGTGATGTTGAAAAGATGATAAAGGCCTTGATAAAATATTATCACTGACTTGAATCCAAGGTACACACCGGTAAAATAACATTACAATATAGTTGATGAAATTGAAATAAAAGATATATAAAGGGTTTGAATTAGAAATTATGTTCCCTACAATTTAGAAGACACAATGTGTATTACATTAGGTGCGAAAGGGAAACCCGCTAACAAATTTATGGTTGGGATGACAAGTAGAGGAGAAAATTTCTCAAAAGATAGGTGGTTGATGACCAATTTGACAAAGACTTATCACTAATAGTGTCAAAGGGCTTGAATGTGGTAGAGGGCATCAAATATTTAGAGCGATTAAATGTTAAATAAAAATTTAGCATTTCAATATGTTATTGTGATGATACTGACTTAACATTGTAAATAAAATAAATCAATATGTTTTAGTGATGGTTATGCATAACTATTTAAATTATGATTGTACGATTATAAGTTGGGAGAATTTAAATTTTCCTTGATTATAAGTTCGAGTGTGAGTGAAGTAGCAAATGTGAATTAACATAAAATATTTAATGTAATAAATATTTGAGCATTTTTTATTAATAAAATATGTATTCCTAAATTAATTTCGAGCATGCTTAAATACTATTTTTTTCTTTGATATTAGAAAACATATACCACTTTCCAATGCAATAAAATAACTACAATATGGTATGTAAAGACTTTTCACACTTTGAAACATTACATTCTATACAAATAAATACTTTTGCACAAAAAATATTCCTAGTATAACTATAAGAAATGAGGAACACCCTTAGATTTTAGCTTCAACCACCACCTCCGTAACCATTTAATTTTTGATATAACAATATTGAAAGGGACTTGTTTTTATTTTTTAATTGATTCACCTCCCTCAACCATTTTATTTTATTTTTCATTTTTAGATACAAACACATGCAACATGAAACCCGATCATATTTGATATAAACGGTGTTTTGGCTCACACCCTCCACAAAGATGCTTCGACATTTAAACAGATTAAAAAATTTGGTGGCATCGAGCTCAATGTTCTGATTATATTAGATCAATTATAGGAGATTTTTTATTCTTTACTATGTTTTGTATTGTTCATTTGAAATCTTCGGACATTAAAACTCAAATTATTCATCAAATGTTTTACTATAATTCTACCTACCCTTTGTAAATTAATTTCAATTTATTTAATATCTATAAGTAACCAAGAGGTAGTTACATTAATTTTAGATAAGTTTTTACAAGAAACAAAAAAGGACATAGACTAGAAACATAACAGGTAAAAAGCAAACATAAGTCACAAAACAAAATACCACAAAAGATCAACATCTACAATGATTCCCACCAGCCCAAGTGAGTTTACTTCTTGGATGCTCTTTCAATTATGGACTGGATCATTTGCAGTGAGGTAAACAATGCCAATGTGGTGATGTGCGTTGAGTCCAAAGCATTCAACTGCGAGATGGTCAGACTCCTCTCTTTATCATTCCCCCAAATAGTTATAGGGATCCCACTGAGCATGGAAATGCTCCAAACTTGCTGCTCTAAAAAAGTCACTTATGGCTTTGAAGATAGCCATGTTGTGATCATGTCTATCTTTAGCTCTCCCCAGTCTAGTGTCTAGAGAGTTCAACTTCTTATAAATATCAACAATCTGATCCTTGCCATTGTCATTATCTTCATCAATTTTTCTTTTCCTTTTACTTTTCCATACGTTAAAGGTCCTTCTTCAGCTGCTTCATCTCTTTCTCCAGAGACTCCAATCTATGAGGCACTTGAATCCCCTCCTGATGCAGGGCCATATCAATACCAACATTGCTGATATGCAACAAGTTTTGAGCAACCTCCATCTCTTTGGTGCTTCTGAGAATCTTGGCAGTGTGAGGGGTGTCCATTTTCTTGGGGTTCTTGGTTTTGGATTTGGAAGGGGTGTCAAGAATGGGAGTGGGAGCAGAGGAGGTGGTAGCGTGTGGATCACTAGGAGTAGTCGGGAAGCTAGGGAACTTGGAAACACAAAGCTTGTGCAACAGGAAGATAAGGCCTTGATGTAAAGGAATAACATGAGAGTGCTTTTGAAAATCCAGAATAGAGTGCTTGAAGGGAATTGAGCAGGTAGTGCGGGAAGTAGACCACAAAATGCCTTCTAAAATGGTTTAAAAAGACAAG
This sequence comes from Taxus wallichiana var. yunnanensis, assembly GCA_018340775.1. Lineage (NCBI taxonomy): Eukaryota > Viridiplantae > Streptophyta > Pinopsida > Cupressales > Taxaceae > Taxus > Taxus wallichiana. Next base: position 705,737,547 of record CM031239.1, read on the forward strand.
GTGTTTAACAGGGACCATTTTATAACGCCCTTCCAAAGAAATATATCTGACCATCATATTCGTCACTTCATCATACGGCATGGGAATAGAACTTACCCTTATGCCCAGCAACAAACTCAAGCTCCTCGCCCTCATCGGAGAATTTCTTGGCCTCAACGACCCTGTCAATCCTTTTACTTGAAAAAATGATAGCCCTCCAGTTCTAGGCCTGTAGCCTCAACAATCAACTCCTCGTTGATAGTAACATGGTGGCCACCATATTTGACCCTTCTATCCTTCCAATCCATAGCAAAATGAACCGAAAAATGTTCTGATCATGACCCTGAATGCATTCAATGAAATTGGAGATGCCTCCCTTGTGCAAGAGGTTCCAAAGTACCTCATTATTCTTCCAGGTGGATCACAACATGGCTCTAATTGACATGGTGCCCCTCCCATTTTCTTCTTCTTCTTGCTAATCCTAATGAATTTTCTGCTCAAAACCCTCATAAGAGTTTGTTTCTTCCTTATGTCTATGTCTTGTTTTTTTGAAATTCCTCCCACATGTGAGGTTCAATAGCTTTAATGTGGCCATAATAAGGAGGATAATTCACACATGTGTGAACTTTCACCTCCATTAAGGCCCGCTCCATGTCATTATTAAAATTACTCCACATATGTAATCCCATAATTATCCACATTAATGCTAGTTTGAACCTCCTTAGGGATGTTATTTACATTATCCCATATGATAAGATTAATATTGATGCCCATATTAGCCAATGTGTCCGCAACCTTATTCCCCTCCCTATAGGTATGTCTAATGATGATATTCTTGAAATTTTGACAAATATTTCTTGCTTCCATAATAAAGTCCTTGATAGTCCAGCTAGGAGGAGAAGTTTGGTTTAAATGGTTGATGATGTTAAGAGAATCCCCTTCCAAAATTAAGTTCTGAATATCATAATCTTTGGCAATCCTTAGCCCCCATAGAGCAAGCTAGGGCTTCAACATAATGATTCATCTGAATCCCCATTTTACTAGCATAAGTAGCAACTAAACAACCTTTATGATCCCTAATAACACCTCCCCCAGTAGAAAGACTAGGGTTACCCTTGGAGGCACCATCAAAGTTGAGTTTATGCCAGTTTCTCTCAGGAGGAATCCAATGAATCAAAGACCTATCAATGTTTGAGGTATTCCTAATCTACAAACTAGCAGTTCCAATCTTCCAATTGGAAAGAATGTACTCTTCATCAATAGGATACTTCTTATTTTTGGGAGGTTTGAATCTCCCAATATTATCTTTAACAACATGCCCAATCTTAACAAAGCTGAGCTTGCAATGCTTTGCTTGTTATTTCTGAAAATGATATCATTCCTATCTTTCCATATTCTCCAGATAATATGGGGCATGACCAGTTTCCAAAGTCTTCTCACAACACAATGCTTAAAAGGAGGATTCCATTGGGTCTAGAATTGGATGAAGTCCTTAGGCACCATCCAGAGAACATTGAACTTGGAAAAGGCATAACTCCAAATCATGGTAGCATAATCATAGTGAATAAAAAGGTGCTTAATATCTTCAACATCTTTTTGCATAGGTGGCACCTATTAGGCATTATGAACCCTTTCTTAATCAGGTTATCATTAGTAAGAATTCTTCCTCTGAGCACAAGCCAAAAGAAAAAGTTGATTTTAGGGGTTAACTCAGTCATCCATATTTTTCTCCAATTAAATTCACTCTGGGTATTCTCAAAGTAAGAATTATAACCAGATTTAACCGTATAGTCCCCATCTCTAGAATTGTGCCAAACAATTTCATCTTTGACATCCACTTGATTCAAGGGGATGAGGTCCAGTTGCTCCTGAAGAGAGGACAACACAAAGTTCAAATCAAATCCATCCACTGAGAGCTACTTCCATCTCTTTTTATTTCCATCAATTTCCATATAATCAATGACCTTAGTACCATATTTCTGTTCAAGGCTCTCCTTAGCTACACCAAATCTATCATTGAGGCTAAGATTAGACCAATTATCACCCCAAAAACTGATGTCTCTGCCATTTCCCACTTTCCATCTACATCCTTGCTTGATAAAATTCCTAGTAAGAATCAAGTTGTTCCAGAAAATGGAACCATGGGGAAGTTGTTCTACATGGAGGAAGGAGGAAGTTGTTTTTGCTCAAGATATTTAGCCTTGATGAGTTCAATCCATGGTTGTTCCTCCGATAGCATTCTCCAACCCATTTTTGTAATTAAGGCCATATTCATTTTTCTAATATCTTTTATGCCCAAGCCCCCAATCCTTTTAGGAGTGCACACTTGATCCCAGAAACCAGGTGATATTTGAATTTTTCCTCCATTCCCTACCATAAAAAGTGTTTCTGAATCCTTTCAATTTTTTCTCTGAAGGCAGAAGGAATGTTGTATAGAGACATAATGTAGATAGGAAGATTTTGAAGAGTGCTTTTGATAAGCAGACATTTACCAACACTGGAAAGAATGGCTCCTTTCCATCCGGCCAATTTCTTTTGGAATCTTTCCAATAAGTCATTCCAAACTTTGTTTGAGACTTTTTTAGTACCAAGGGGAGCCCCAAATAAGTAGTGGGAAGTAAATTGATTTTACAACCCAATACTTTAGCAATTCTATTTTGTCTTTCCAAAGGAGTATTGAAAAAGAAAATAGAGCTTTTGTCAAAGTTGATCTCTTTCCCAGAAGCAACCTCATAAAATTTCAAAATGGACTTGATCGCCTTAGCTTCTAGTATAGATGCCACTAAAATAGGATAGTGTCATCCACAAATTGCTGATGAGAAGTTGTTTGATTCATAGAGGTAGGTTTAGTGCCTTTTAGAAGACCATCTTTAATAGCTTTGGTGATTGTTCTACTGAGGCTATCTCGCCAACAAAATAAAGAGAAGAGGGGATATAGGATCCCCCTGTCTTAGTCCCCTACTGCTTGGTGAAGTATCCCACTGGTTCACCATTAACCACCACAAAGAATCTAGTAGTTGAGATGCAGGCCTTGATAACTCTTCTGAATTTGTCAAGAAATCCAAATTTGGCCAAAACTTTGTCAAGAAAAGACCAGAGACTTTATCAAAGGCTTTATTCATGTCAAGTTTAAGGACCATGCTTGCCTTTTTATTATTATCCATAGAGTGAATAATCTCATGCACCATGATCACACCATCTTGAATTATCCTACCTCTGATGAACCCACTTTGTTGTTTTGAGATTAAATCATTCAAAATGGACTACAGTCTGGTGGCAATAATCTTAGTAAAAATTCTATAGACAACATTAACCAAGCTAATGGGTCTTGAAATCTTTGAAATATTTAGCATCCATTTTTTTTGGAGCCAACACTATGTGGGTATTATTAAGCTCTTTCAATAAATCTCCAGTTCTAAGAAATTCATTTACAACCCTTAGGAGATCGTCGAGAAAATTTCCCAAAAATTTTGAAAAAAATTGACAGAGAAGCCATCAGGTCCTGAGCCTTATCTCCTTCAAGAGAAAAAAATAACTTTCTAAAGCTCCTCCAAAGTAACAACTTTGGTAATATCTTTAAATCTCTGCTCCTCTATTTTATCATGTAGGATAGCTTCAAGCATAAAAGAGTCAGCCATATCATTAGTATCACTCTTCTCATTGAGCAATTTTTCATAGAATCTGAGAGCTTCTTCCTTGATGATCCATGGATATTTTATGATGTTTTTGTTTCCTTTAGAGACTTCTGTAATCCTATTACAGGCTCTATGCTTCAATGTGGTCATATGGAAGAATTTCATATTTTGTCACCCTCTTTCAGCCATATAGCCCTAGATTTAAGCCTCCATAGGGATTCTTCCCTGCTACAAACCATGTGCAACTCTGAAAGGATATTTTTTTCACTAAATGATCCTCCCCAGATCTCCCCTATAAGTTTATTTTGTTTTCTAGATCTTGGAGTCTCTATTTTAGCTCCTTTTTTCACAAAAACATTCCCAAAGACTTCTTTATTCCAGATTTTAACCTATTTTTTGACATTTTAAAGCTTTTGAATAAGCCTATATTGAGCAGTTCCTCCTCCCCCCAAATCCACCAATCCTTGATCCTATCAAAGATGTCATCGTGCTCCATCCACATCTTTTCAAATTTAAAGGAGATTTTGGTAGGCTTAACCCAGTTAACAAAATTTAAAACTATCGATTGTGATCAGACCCGATTCTGGGAAAAGATGTGAGATGAAAGTCTTGATGAAGAATCCAACTTGCAGAGATAAGGGATCTATCTAATCTGACTTGAATCATATCCCTTCCCAACCTCTAGTTTGTCCAAGTATATTGATTGCCATGAAGGTCCACATCCATGAGATTTAGATCAGCCATGAAGTCAGCAAAATCATCCATACCAGTAGAGAAAGAAGAGTTTCCCCCTTGTTTTTCTCCTGGATTTAATGGGGAATTGAAGTCCCCCATAATGAGCCAGTTGTCATCACTATGTTGAATTCTAAAAACCTTTATATCTCTCCATAGCTTCCTTCTACCACTAACCATATTGGGCGCGTAGATATTGGAGAGGATCCAAGTATTATTATTTTCAATAGCATGGAATTTAACAACAAGATGATTACTAGTTTCAGAGAGAATCATACTAGTGAAATGCTTCTTATCCCAAAAATTTTCCATGCCACCTGAAGCTCCCTGAGAGTCCACCACAGCCATGTCTAAATTTTCCCAAAAATTACTTTTACAATTAACAAGTATCTTAGAATTCATCTTTGTTTCCTGCAGAAGCAGAATGCCAGGTCTACTAGAAACTCTTAACTCTTTGATTATTCTTTGTTTAGAATTTCCATTCAGACCTCAAATGTTCCAAGAGATGATCTTCATCTAAAAGATATAGGTGATGTAATTTCCTGATGTCTCAATTGGCTTTGAGTACCATCTGCAATATCTTCTTCTATTCTTTTGGTTCTTAGAGTCTTCTTAGAAGGTCTACCTCTTTTAGAGCTGCTTCCAAAATCCACTACTCTTCTAGTAGAAGATCTTGTAGTTCTGGATGTTGAAGCTCCCCAGTTATCAATTTTCTTTTTCTTCTCATTATACAATGAATCTAGGATCTTCTCAAACCCCTTCAGTCTTTTCTTTTTTTTGGATTTAACCTCTAGAAAACCATTGGGATCTGGATCTTCATCCTCCATCCTATTTTCTTTGAGTGGCGTAACTTCCCCCTCCTCTTTCTCTCCCTTCTCATTGTCCAAGAGTTGTAAAGATGCTGAGTTGGAAAGGCAAAGGGGGTTTCCACTTTTAGGAGAGCAACTCTTAAACAACGAAGAGTCTCTCTTCGATTAAGTTTCCAATTTTAGATAAGTTTGTATGCATATTTGAATATGAAAATTTTTATGCCATGCATCTTACGGTTGATTTTATATCTAAATTTAAATATGAAAATATATCTAGTATGGGTTCATAATTAATTACATTCTCCTACACTGGATCGTTGCACTCTACTAATTTCTTCATAATATCTTCAGAAATTCTCTAATTGTGTTGAGGTTCAATCACACCATAATAAATGAAGTAAATATGAGATCTAACTTTAAATATGAAAATATATTTGGAATGGTTTTACAGTTAATTACATTCTCCTAAATTGAATCATCACCCTCTTTAAGTTTCTTCATAACATCTTTGGTAATTATCTGGTTTCCCCAAGGTTCAATTGAACCATAGTAATTAAATCTAGAAGTGTCTCACATCTTCGAATGTCATTAGCCTAGCAGCCGCTTGGCCAATGGCATTTGAAATATTCAAATTTTCATAGTTTAATCTTAAAAACATCTTAAAATTGATAAGAGCATTATTCCAAAGCAATCATTAAGCCTAGCAGCCGCTAGCCCTTATAAAACAAAACATGTATCTATTCTATATGGGCTAGCGATCGCTAGACATTATTTCTCAGATCAATGTTGGATTCCCTGAAATCATTAAACATTTTTTCACAGATTCATAAATTTAAATCGTGACTAGATATATTGGACTTTGGAAGGAGAATTAACAGATTCCAATATATGTGATTTTGGAGTACAATTAATTCCAATATAGGTGATTTTAGATTCCAATATATGTGATTTTGGATTCCAATATATGTGATTTTGGAATCCAATATGTGTGATTTTGGAATCCAATATGTGCGATTTTGGAGTGTAGATAATTCCAATATTTGACATTTTGGAATCCAAAATAGTAATATTGGATTCCAATATTGGCTATATTTTTTAGCTTCTTGGACTAGAATAAGTCTAGATTTAGTGAAATAAGCATTATATTAGACCTTTGATTTGATGCCATTCTAAACTAGGAAATCCACCTTTATCTTGTGATTCAACAACCGAGATATAGACGTGAAATTTGTGGTCAATATTAGGACATAGAAAACCTCTGTGAGAGTACAATTTCTCATCCCGAGAGTAATGGTAATATTTCCTATTCCTTCTTCTACATAATCCTCATTGTATGTAATTCGTAGACTGATTTCCGATAGGTTGATCGGTTAATGAATCAAACATCTCCCTATCACTCATTATGTTCTTTTTGGCACTTGATTCTATCAACAAAACATTCTCTGATGGTTGTGATGTTTGGGATACGAGAACCAAATCATCTTCATGTGCATTGTAATGTGCTTATTCTAGAACATCTTCATTTGTGTCATCATATGGCTGGGATGTAACATGTCCTTTCTACTTCTTTCCACAAGGACGCTACTTGGATTTCTTTGAATCACCTTGGCTAGATGTGCTCTCTTCTTCATAATTGCACTATGTGTGAACATTGTACCAATAGTTCACATTTTCATGCATATTCATGGTGAAGATGTGACACAATTGATTTACCTTTTGATAATTCAACTTCACCTTAAGGCTTCGGTGGTTTCTTTTACTTCTACTTCTCTTGTTTCCCCTTTTGAGGCTTCGACTCTTCTAATACCTCAAGATCAAAACCTTGTCCTTGAAATACTCATACACTTTCTGAATGGCTTCTTCCTATTGTAGATAATTCACCGGTTTGGAAAATCTCACATCCTTCGTGTGATGGTCAAAGTCATGATGAATGTTCAAAATTGGGATGGAAGAGCTCGCAAGATGTGAGAGGGACAAACAACTTATCTTCGAATTTTTCTCCAAGTGCATCGATATTTGCTTGTAACTCTACCACTTGATGTAAAAATTCTTCCACCTTTTCACCTTTGTTCATACTCATGGTATGAATTTTTGATTGGAGATGTATATTTTTGTCATTTTATTTGGTTCATAAATCATGCACAAAGTATCCCAAGTCACCTTTGATGTTTCTACATTTTGTATGTGTGGTTTTACTTCATCCGATATGTTTAGAGTGATCAACATCATGTTTGTGGCATCGACCTTATTATACTTTGTTTATTCATCTCGTCGAGTGGGTCGAGCAAGTGTGCCAATGATGATCTCCTAGAGATATTCAAAGAGGAGAACAATATTCATATTTGTCTTCCATGGAGAAAAAATCATCCCTTTCAAGAGCTAGGCATCAAAGAGTAATGTCTTTTGGGAAGACATGATGTATTTTTCACAAATGCCTTCAACGCAGCTTTCTTGATCTTACTAATGGGGTCACCGTGAAGGACAAAAATCTTTTCTCTAGTTTTTTTTCTTCACATTTACCATGCCTCACATTTTTCATGTGGTCTCCAATGATCTATGCTAGACAGAAAAGAATTCTCCAAATGAAAAATATAGGCTTTGGATGTCATGAATTTCTTACTCACACTAACAATAAAGACAATCTCTCTTGGTCATTTCTCTCCCAAATTCCAAGTTATTCTTTTGATTTGATGTTGCACGTTCAACATGTCCAAGGATAATAAAATGTGCTATGAAATTTTCTAGCGTAGGTTTCTAAACATGAATCTTCTAATGTAGGTGTTGCTTTGCACCCGATGCTCCAATATTCCACGTAGGAAGAGATAGGATACTCGACTTCTCCTCCAATGCATTAGTCTACAGTCATTGCCAAGTGTTTTCATGCACAATAAAATACATGATTGAAATGCCAAACAAATCCATGCATTTATCATGCCAAAATCCAATGAAAAACATTTCCACACCAATCGATTAGTTTCCACACAAGGAAAAAATCAATGTCACATACACCAAGAAGAAAAATTGTTAGCAGTAGGCCAAAAAAGTCACAAGACACCAATTTTTTTGGCTCTTTCACATAGATTGATGGGCCAAAGAGCTCTCCATGTTTCAAATGCTAAAACTAAAAACAACTTCTCCTGCATAAAAAAATCATGTTTTCACCTTCATGTTATGCCACACATTCAAAGTTCCTCTTCTTGTTCGTTGTTAAATAATGTCCACGTACATGCCACTAAATTCAAAAATATTTGATACCAATGATGGTGTTTGAAGAAAAGAAGATGTATTGATTGATTTATTAAAAAAATACATATAAATTTATACATCCATAATGGGTGGACCAGAGATAGTTAGAATGGAATGGTTTGACCAAATGGTTAGGAAGATAGGTAACCAACCGAGTCGGTTAGTAAAACAATGTATTAATTTATTAATTTGCTAACAATTTTCTCTTTAGAAATGGCGGTGAGGAAAACTTGTATAGAGAGAAGATCTTAAGAAATAGTTCCTTGGACCCTTTTTGATGATATTCTCCTCCAATATATAACTAGCTTTGTCATACATAGTGTAATATTGAGCTCTCTTGATCACTTGGGGATATATTTTCCTCCATATTTTCACAGGGGTTATCTTAGCATCATTCTTTTAGGTCCTCCAAATCCATATTTGTCACATCACTATCACCTACATTGGGATACTCAATGTTTAATGTGGAAATTGGCTCTAAACTTGAGTATTTGATCTTCATGGTGATAAAAGTTAGTGAAATGGATGGGAGATGGATGGATATGAACAATTTGACCAAAATCCCAACACTTACTATTTTTAGCAGGTCCCACCCTGGATGTCTATTTTTAGAAAGTTTCTCAAATTGGCACTTTTGAGTGTTCTTGACATGAAAGGAGTGATGGTGACTCAAAAAGTGACTCATTTTCAAAACTTAATATTTTTAAATATGTGAGAACCTGGTAAAACTTACTATTTTTAGTAAGTGGTCTTTTAGATGTCGAAATGAGATGGGAATAGTCTCAAAAGTTTTGTTTTCACTTCGGGATGCTTTGCTCCAATATTTAGGGGTTTTTAATTGCCACGTTTGTGTAGATATAAAAAGGAAAGTTTAATGGCTACCTTTATGTTCTCACCAATAAAAATTATATATATATAATCAACTGGAGACAAGAACGATCTTGAAAGAAAGGTGTTTTTGCAAGGAAGGTGTTGTTAAAATTTCATGAGATTTTGATGTGGGGTTTTTGAGTTATGAGAAAATATTCATTTTCAAGCATGAGGTTTCTAGAGAATTATAACATCGAACAACATGTATTTAGTGTTTCGACAAAAAATCACATTAAAATATTAAAAATGGCTAAGTGTTACGATTTAATCCTTTCATGATTTTTAACACTTTAGCTCGCCATTAACCCAACATGACTTAACCTAGATCAGTCGAGGGTTAGAGGGTGATTTAAACCCATGAAAATATGGGAAAATTAAGGTGAGGGGAAAAATGACACTAAATTGTGATTTTCATGATATTGTGATAAGTGTCACCATGTGGGAGGAAGGAGATAGTTTCAGGGGCTAGAAATAAGCTCCCGCACATATAAGATGGGGTTATTTATATGGTTGGGGACATCTAGCTGAAGGGGATAACACTTTTCTATCCCAAATGTTCTCTTTTTACAATGTACAATGGGCATTTAACGTTGAAAAATGTGTCTTGGATAGCCTTTGTCATGAAGAGGGGCCAAATTGGTCTAAAACAAGTTTACAAGTTGTTCTAGTAGCCCAGTTATCACTTAAGTGAAAAATATATTATACAAGGGTGGTGCACTTTTGTGTGCCCACTATTAGATTTTACCAAGATATAAGGGACATATGAGGTCAAAATCATGCTAGTCACTTAAGTAGTATGTTGATGTTATCAGCTTTCTACCCCAGAGAGAAACCATGGAGTTCCATGGTCAAAACCTATATGATTTTGACTCCAAAACACCTAATGAATCCATCCCCACCATTATCAATACCTGATTCTTCTTTAATTTTTATTATTTAGGCCTAGTCACCCTTTTTGGAACCAAGAAGCATCAACAGCTTCCCTAAACTACTAAGGAGTGTATGGGGCTTAGGATCAAACTGATACATGTACCATGTAGAGGAATATGAGATATTTATATTGACTATATGTTCATCTCATAACTCCTAGAACCTTTAGAACAAGATCACTTTCTCCATTGAAGCTTACATTCCATGCACCCGTAGTGACCCGATCTTGCTTAGATGAATCCTAACACCACATGCCTCCACATATTTCCTTTAAAATACCATGGATATCTTCATTTATCCCATGCACAACCTCCAGATGAGTTAAACCCTTGCAAATAGCTTCAAGGATGTTATCTTGCTGCAATATGGCTAAAAATAGCCATTTTAGTACTTCCCCGGGAGAACGTTTCTATGTTAGATCTCAATAGATTCCCTTAGCTATACCTTGGATATACCTTTCTACGTTTCTACGATAGAAATTCCCTTGGATATACCTCATTTTACATGAAACAAAATTGAAATACATGGTAGCTAGAATGAGGATGACACAGATCGAAAGGGGTTGCATAAGTTGATAGGCTAGCTAGAGGAAGGGTTCACAATGACTGGGAAAGGGGATTTCAAGTGGTGGGTTTGGTTGTCATGACCAAAAATTAAAATTTTGCATGCAAAACATTTAGCATGACAACAAGTAGCATTGGTGGTTGCATGTAATATCCCATTTTCCAAGCTAGTTCGATTTGAATACCTTGGGCCCATTTCTACTTCTTATGGATTTTAAGGAAAAAATAATAGAAGTACATGCATGTTATAGTTTTTATTTACTATTTTCATCTTTGTAATATTTTGTAAAAAGGAAAATGAACAATTATAGCCCTATAAATAGTAGGTTTGTGGCTGATTCCAAGTGCCTATCAGTAGACACCAATTTTTTTCACAATCCCCTTGGTAATATTCAATTAATTAACGTAAAACATTTAACTAATCCTCGACCACTTCATCCCATATTAATATTCATCCTCACATTATTAATTAAATTAATTATTTTAATTCGCTTAATTTCATCCTCACACCTCAACCTCATCACGACACCTCATTTTGGACCCATTATAGGGGCATTTAACTCATAGTGACCAAGTCATTACTCTCGTGAAGCTGAGTCATCACTCCCAAAGTGTTGAGTCACTACTTGACCTAACTAAATAAGATTTTTCCCTAAACCTAAGTGGACTTCTTCTAAGATCTTCCTACTTTATCTCATGAGAACTCTACTTCCTAAGTGGACCCAACAAGGAAAACACACCAAATCTAGGGAAGATCTTCCTATTTTTCAGAAATAAGACTATTTCACCTTAACCGACGCGGTTTATCCTCGGTTGATTTCGGTCACCTACACCACCATCGGTTCCTTTATATAGAATTTTACAAACGTTTACCCGGTATGGTCATTCAATTATTGGATCCTTATAACATTCAAGAGAAAATATTTTAGCCCTCCCGCATCAAGATGATGAACACACATAACCATAGTGTAAGAAAAACAACAACCTTCTCCTTTCCAAAAAGTTGGAATACTCATGGGAGCACACATGTTGTACTCTTTCATGGAACTAGACTCAAGGATTTCTTATCCGATTAATCATCAACCACCACAACTAAAAGGATCTACAAAATACCAAGTAAATATTGCAATCTTAATCATTCATGTTTATCTCATTATAGATCTCTTGCTTCTTTCAATATTTTATTTCTTTTGTTATCGTACATCATCTTCGTCCCACAAACCCATTTTTCAACCACCCCAATAATTTTCACCCTTCTAAACCTCCTTCTTAGTATTCCTAAGTCTTCTCATCCATATTATGACCCAAACCACACTACCCTCACTCTCTGTGTAATCACAGAGAGCCTAAAAACCCATTTTTAATAGTTCATTACCTATTGCTCCTATCAATGTCAATTCCTTGACCGCCATCATCATTTTTTTCTGATACACATCGCATCTACCAATAGACTGATATTGGTCTCTATGTCATTTTATATTCTTAGACCAGCAAGCTTCCCACTCACCCAAAACTAACCCAGACCTCAACCAATCAGCCCCAAACCCTTACTAGACCTTTGACAAACCTGTCTGACTTGAAAAAACCCTGGTTCTAATTAGATTTAGTGTTATTTTTATATCTAACATAAAATCTAGTGTATTGTGTGTATGAGAAACCTAAATCATTACATTGTAATAGGACCTATTTATTTTAGTTTCTTATTCACATTGAATTGTTATTAAACAATGGATTGACAACCTCTCTAGGAAGCACCATGCTTCCTAGATCTAGCATACGCTAGGCAGTCCACTGTCATATGTTATTTAATACTCTTTTTACTCTTTTTTTTACATCTACAGTAGTCCTTCCTAGACAAAAAGGAGTTCTCTATGATCATCTTGGATAACATCAACAACGCCAGCGATTCTACCTTCCACCTTTGCCTCATAGGTATTCCTCCTTAACCATTTTACCTTCTATTTGTTTCATCCCGTAAAGCGTAGAAACTTATTAGTGAAATTTTTGGCATGCCCGGTGGGACCCATCTAGGGTTCTTTGCATTGTTCATTCCTAGGGAAAAATCTTGTGTGTCTATTTTCATTCGAAACAAGTTCACATTAAGCTTCTTCTCTAGAAATATTCTTTTCTTATGAATGTCTCAAGGTGACACTTGTTTTTCAAGATTAGAAAGAAATCTTCTTTATTTATCGTGCATTGCACTTAGTGAAATTCATGCCCTTAACCTCTTCATAATTTGTTCTTATCAAATATAATTTGTGGTTTTGGGTTTTAAAACTTGTGCACTTGCACTTTTGAGTTTGTTGCATTATAACTCATCTAAATTGTGGGCAACCTATATGTTGGAAGTCATGCCCAACTGATGGTTGAAAAATTGAACCGTAGCTCACATTTTGCACACTCTCTATACCAAATAAGTGAAAATAACTACATAATTCTTGAACAACATATTTACTTTGGAAGAATCTTTCAACGATCACATGATCAAAGGATTGAGAGTGGGCTCCAGGTGGTTTCTTTGTCCAGTCATTATCTCGAAAAAGGATATACCACAATAAAACTTACCCGAAAGTAGCCATAGGCATTGAATTTTATAGGGCACCTTTGTTAACCAAAAATTCTATCATGCTTACAATCAATTCTAAATGGCATAAGCCACAACATAAAATCTACAACTTAGGATTTTATGTTTGTTAGATTTTTGTCTAGCTTGCATTTTGAGGTGTGAGTTGTGTTTCTTCATTATTTCTTATCCTTTTATGCCCCACATCACAACTGGTGTATTCTAGTTTTATTCTAGGTTTATTAGGACTCCTAATAGCCATACTCAGTCTCTAGGTTGGCCCATTTATTTGATCTAAATCACAAGAACTTAATTTTTCCTTCTCTCCCAGATTTCACAAGAATCGATATCACAATCACCACCATCGGTTAATTGATCTGATGTTGGTTTTATGCTTTTTGGTCATTTTTACCAAAATAGTATTCTCCACCTTTCTGTTCTTTTTGTGTATTGTTCTACCATTTTATCAAACTTTTGGGTCTCTAATATCATCTTCAGAGTCAAGGTTAATCCATTTTCACATTTCATTACTAGATCTTTGAATCTTTTTTTTCATGGTAACCAACATTGGTGTGAGCCAACCGATGGAAGTTACCTCATATTGACAAACGGTTACCCTAACCGATGTCAATCTTTGTATATTTATTTTCCAATCGTAACATCAATCTAATGACTCATTTTAGACTGATTCTCCCCATTACTTCCATATTTCTACATCATCAAGGTGAAGCTCAAAATACATTTTCTATCATCAACATAGTTTTGACTTGTGAACAAGCTAACACTATCATGTTTCATGCTAGCCACCAACCGTTCCCACCTAGCCCATCGCCCTCTTCAATCTCATCACATATGGACCCCAATCGGGCTCTAGCCATATCCACTTTCGGTGATGAGGAGTTCGTGAGACTCCTTGATCACAATCCCGCCACTCAGTGTACTATCTCACTCATTAATTTACCCATGATTCATTAGGAAGCTTGTATATGACATGCCCGTGTCCATTCCTCCTACCCTCACACCCACTTCGCATCATCTACTACTAGCTTGGCCTTACCCTCTTCCACCTTACCACTAGTGGTTTCCCAAATTAACCCTACATCATCAATATCTATTACACCTATGACATTTGTTGTGCCTTTGATGTATGTCACTCCTACGATGTCAACCATACCTTTATCAACCACCTTGAGTGTAGGTCTATCTGCACCCACCACCTCTCATATACCTATTTAATCTCAGCCACCTTTAGTGTCGACATCCCATACTCCCTTCCAAAACATCATCCTCTCCATCCCACAAGATCTACCTATGATTTATATGAGAGTCTTTAAGTCCACTCCACCTACCTACACTTATCACCAAAACCCACTATTTCATCTACCACTTATTAAAGATACTTGCAATATACATCTATTCTAGCCTATATTCCTTCCTCACAATTTTGTACTCGGACCACAACATCTACCGGGATGCAGCCCATATCATACCCATATCATGTACCCCTTATAATACAAGGGGGTGTTTTTTCTTCACAACCTACTAATGATATTATCAAAATGATGATGGAAAAGATGCGGACATGGGAAACATCTATCTCTAGCTCAGATAACTCTCTCGACATATGACGATATTTGCAATGAGCCCATTCACCCATCCATTCTGATTCATCCATACCCTCCCCATTGGGAAATTCCTAAATTCATCTGATTCAATAGCAAAGAAGACTCACAACAACACTTGCAGTCTTCTAAACATGTGTGTTATCTATCGCTCATGATGATTCTTTGCTCTTGCGAACATTCCCAATGTGCTTGATCGACCGGATTTAGATTGTTATAGTGCTTTAACCATTCATTCCATATTTTAATTTAATCAGTAGCTCCGTATTTTGTATACCAATTTATTATCAACATTGTCAAGAAGGTCACCATGACTGACTTGTACGTGATACACTAATATGAAGATGAATCTCTTGCAGATTTTGTCGCTCGTTCTTTGAAGCTTGATCAACTAACTCACATTCCAACTACCTCAAACCAAGTTAATAGAGTTATTCACAAGGTCTTGTGCTAGACACATATCATGAAATATCCAAGTTCAAACCTTTCTCGCAGATTTGAGGAGGCATTCATCATGGCCCAAAAACTTGAAATTCATGCCATTAAAGAGAAGAAGATACAATTCCATAACAAGATCATTACGTTCAAGTCAAACGATACATCTTCTTCTTCCAAAATTCAAAATTATTATTCTAAAGGAAAAGGATCTACCAATGTAGTAGTTTTAAAAGCTGACCCATCTCATCCATCAAACCAATCAAATCCTTCTTTTAATCTTTCTCCTATTTACGATTTTCAATTCAAACGGGAGAAACAAAAATATACTCCCATAGGAGAATCCTTCTCTTCAGTTTTAGAAAAAAATCTAAAATCCAGAGCAATCACTCTTCCACTTGTCAAACCACATACTATTTTTGACCCCTCTTGTCCTATGCTTGCATGGTACAAATAAAATGATTACTGCAACTATCATCATGTTAGAGGTCATAGTGACGGTAATTGTATAACTTTAAAAATCATCTTCTAAGGAATGTTAGATAATAGATATCTCGCCTTGGATAAACCTAACACATTGGATAATCGAACCTTCACATATTAAAGAATTTTTCCCAAATCACACCCCATCATCTAACCAAACTCGGTGAAATCTCAACCAATGATAGTAACATTTGTGAGGTTCATGCTATTTTCAACATCATACTATCTCTTCCCCGCTCAATTTCCTTTACTCCATCTATCGAGGAGATTATTGCACAAGCTCCTTAATCCACGAAGGGACTTATTTCATTTACTCCTTTACCCACAATAGAGTCTCCCTTATCTCCTCCACCCATGGAGGAGTCCACCATATTTATCGATGTAATTTCCCCACCCACCTCTAAACCTAATGGACAACCTACAATACTTACTCTTATACCCATGGGAGAGTCATGCTTACCTTCTTCTTCATAAAAATATGAACTTACCTCATCTAACTTGCCATCTCCCCTACCCACAAGGGATCCATTAGTAGTGTCCCTTCCTATTGGTGACAATTCTTCATTAGCTTTCAAGGATCCCGTTGATTTTCTCTCGCCTCTTTTACCAACAGAGTCCGAAGCCAACTATTTCCATGTCTCATAGAATTTTTTTATAGGGATTACTACCAAATCAACATCATCCCCCTACATTGGCTCCATTCTATTATTTTTCCAACCACTTGGATTATGTTCACAATTCCATGCTTTGGTGACATCTTGACTCGCTTTGTCTCAACTCAAATGCATATGTTTTCTTGTAATATTTCCACGATCTATCTCGAAGGTGTTTCATAAACCAAACCTACCTTACCCATGTGAGTTGTAGTGGCCCCTTCTTCACCACCCTCTCACACACCTGTACCTTTACCAACAACCAAAATTTTTCCTATGCCTAAAACTAGATTTAGGAACATCCTCACAAGCCATCGCAAAGACTATTCCCCCACCTAAGAAGAAGACCCAATCTCTAGGCCACTCGTGTTCAATGAAAAGTTGTAAAAGCCATGGATTTGGGGTAAGAATTTCTAAATAAACCCCAAAGGATTTTAACAATTTGATCAATGGACCATGTGATAAGAAATGAGCAAGGTTCTCTTCTTTACATAAATTAATTTGAAATAAAAATGCAAACTAAGCAAATGAAGTTAATATCTATTCTTTGAAAGCTTGAAATAATGAACCTAAGAGGATCCAAGCATTGATTTTATATGTTAAGAGAAAGATATCTCCCATTAATGGCTTCAAGGACAATGGATCTTCCCTTTACTCCATATTAATGCTATGAAGTACAAGATTAAATACTTTTAGGTCAAATGAAAGAAGATGAAATACAAACTAAAGCCTAAACAAATTACTATAACTTGTGCTAGGAAGAAGAGATAATTCTTAGGAAATGAGGAAGGGGGTATAGCCCTATTTATAGTTTTTGGTTTGGAAGAAAAGGGAGATTTGGGTACATGTGGGACAAAGGCTAAAGTCCAAAAGCACTTTTAGCAATTCAAAGTGTGATTTGACTATGTTTAGGTATTTACCTAGGTTATACTAACTAATATCTCTTAGAGAGATATTAGGGTTCTCGGAAATGTTCAAGGGTTTAATCAATCCAATGAAGTGGATTGATCTTCTAGTGGAGCTAATGTAAGCAAGCTAGAGAGATAAGAAGCTAATGTAGTTAGAATTCGAGGCTATAACAACCTCGTTTAAATGGTTTATAAGAGGAAAATGACCAAAAGGGTGTTGTAGAGAAGGGAGTTAGATAGGCCTAACTTGATGGTGTGCCATCAATTTACAAAAGGAAGAAGTGTTAGTGCACCATTAGAAATAATCATGTATTGTTCAAAGTACAGTGTCTACATTTGCCCCTCTTTGAGGTGATGTAAGTGACGCCACTTTAAAGAAAGTAGACAAATGCAAAAAGTAGAAATTTTTGAAGGGGTAGAAGAAAATTAATAGGGTGAAGGATGAAAAATGCCCCTTGAGTGTTAATGGGGTGACGAAGAAACTTGATTGACAATCGAGACAGTAAACAAATAGAGAGAAAAGTGGATAGAGAATATGAGAAACTCGTAAAAGGGATATTGAGCTATGTGCAAATCAATTGCTATTAATACTTAATCATCATAATGCTTAGAATCCTCCTCATGGGTCCTTATTAAAATGTGAGCATGCAAATGTAAGCATAAAATGAAATTAAAATCCAAGATATAGAAAACCATCCCATGATAAACAATGACCAACCCCATGCAACATACATGAATGCAATGCAATACGAGAGAAATAAACGATGAATCACCTAACATGGAAATAAGTACAATCAAACACACTTAAACTAACAATGTTTAAGATAGTTGCACAAATATTTTGTTATCGAGATGGAGTCCCAAATGTTCTGATAAATGACAAGGGTGAAGAATGATGCGCCAACAAGGTGTATTATACAATGGGAAAGATGGAGGACACTTGGGTCCCACAAAAAAGCAATGTGGATGATGAAAATAGTACCAAGAAATTGATAGTGCCCCATTATAGATGAAGTAGGAAACATAGCTTGTAGGTGATTGAAGATTTTGGTGATGCACGAGTCATTGTTTCAAATGATTTGAAAACTTGAATAGGATTCAGGATGAGTGTAATGTGATAGACACATATCAGAGCCGTAGATGATTAGCTTAACCATTTTTGAAGTTTTTTAATGTTTTTGAATTTTTAATTTTTTTGAAATTTTTGATCGGTTGGAAGAATTTCAAAAGATCTAAGATCTTCTAAAAATATGTGCAAGGGCGATAGTGGGAAGGCCAAGTTGTTAGAAAGACATAATATATTCCCACCAGATAAAAAATGGGTTGAGAATCATTTGTTTAAAATAAATTAGTAAATAATTATCATGACGGGGGAAAATAGGTGAAAAAGAGAGGAAAAGGTGAGAAAAGGGGCACCTAAAAGGTTCGTAAATTATCTCAATGCGATGAAGAAGAGATTGTTGACGGCACAAGTGCCCCGTGTGTGAAAATTAGTAAAAATAATTATTTTAATACAAAAATAATTATCACAAAGATAGAAGAAGGGTGGAATGATCACGTGGACAAAACATGTCCTAAGGGCATTGCAACAAGTTAATATACCCACCGGGTGGTAAAACAATCATGACCAATTCATTTCAACTAGAGCCTTTGCAAATTTTTACTGTGAGAGAGAGTGATAAGACCGGGAGTGACATGGAGAGGATACCAAGGGGGACAAGGTACGTGGATCGCATCCATGAGTACATGTGGGACCCAAAGTGGATGGACACCATGAGTGCCCTAACCCCTATTAATTATGCATTTAATGTCTTTTTAAGGGTTTTATAGGGTAGGTAGGGTGAATTTTGATGCATGCATGTAGGTGTATGCATCACTTAATGGGTACACTCATGTGCATGTGTCAAAGATAGACACGGAAGTGCATGTGCATTCATTCTTGGGGGACAGGGGATGCGTATGCGACTGTTTCGCGTATCTAGGTACATGCATGTGTATCTGTTAGAAAGGTAGGTAAGTGCACGTGTATTCATAGAAATGTTAGAGGGGGTGCATATGCATTAGTTAGGTTTGAACGGAAACGTGCATGCATGCACTTCGTAGCAAGCACACAGCGTGATATCGGGAGCGTATACATCCTATATGGTCAGCGCCAAAAAAAGAGAAGAAGGGGTTGTGTGCATATGCATCCACAAGGGCACGTACGCATCATTTAGGGTGTGCAGGTGCCAAAGGAGATGCGTATGCGCTAGAAGCAAGTGAGAAAATACATTTGGCTAAAAATAGCCAAGTATAGAAGAATAAAGGTGAGATTATTTTAGAAGAAAAGAATAATTAGTAAGTTAGATGCATTAAAAGAATTATTTTTCCTTAGAAAAATATATAGAAATGTTAGATGCCTAACACTTGCATTGATTTTACAGCGTATGTTACCCATTCTTCACACTCGCGAGCACTATGGTCAATCGGGTGGTGATAGAGGTACAGTTTAGCGATGATGATATAGTGACCCTGACAAGTCTTTTACATGTGAGAGGATTGTCTCATGTGGCAGAGATGCCACAGATTACTTTAGATCACGACCTTTTGACAACCATAATAGAGCGATGGCACAATGAGAGCTAGTGCTTTTACCTCCCGACTAGGGAGATCACCATTACCTTAGAGGATGTATGACACATCATGTGGGTCTTGATTCACGGATAACTTATCAAGACTACGAGCCACTAGACCATCATTCAGTGTCATATCATACATTTATTAGGCATTCCTACTATACCATGGCACGAGATATCCATAAAACTATCCCGATGTATATATGATCTAGAGTTAGACTACGTAGTGGTCTATATGATGGCTCTTATTAGTGGAGTTCTACTCCCTGACAAGACTGGTGCTTCATTTCTGCTTGGACTCATGGGAGTGATTCTTGGTTTGGTAGAGGGATAGACCTCACATGGCGTGAGTGCTTTCTAGCACATATATATTGGGACCTTCATTTGATCACATACTACCGTTAGAAGATGGTAGGACCTTTTCGCTTGCTGCGATTTGGTCATGGGACCACATTTCCATTAGTCGCCCTTTAGTCATTTTGAGAGTTTGGGTTCCCAAGAGCCTTCTACGATGGGTTGGGTCCCGCAAGGGATGATGTGTGACCCTTCATGGGAGTTACATACCACTACAGTGTGAGTTAGATGAGTTGTGACAGATTCCATTGTATTGAGGCCTTACAGACATTTTCAGTGGCCAGAGGATGGCTTAGAGCTCAACACTGCTACTATTGAGAATTTTATCTTGGGCAGCCACAACTATATGTAGGAGTTATATAGAGTAGATCGGTGCCAGAGGCAGCTTGGCCTTACCCAAGATGTTCCTGGGCCAGATAGATGGTATGCTCGTAGAGCTAGAGAGCATTTTGATATGGGTCCACGATTGCCGTGATAGAAACACTCGGCCGCTTTTCAATAGGTGGCACCTACTATTTGGGTGCCACTGAGATAGATTAGAGATCTGGCACTACACTGGAGTATGGGCCATGGTACCATGGTGTGCTCCCACACCGTTTGAGCATTCCTAGAGTGGCATATGACATCGGTGTGAGACCTCCTCTAGTGGGGCCTCCTAGTGCAGGTGGCAAGGGTGGAGATGATAGTGATGATGATGATGATGAGGGTGGGCCCGATGTGCACCAACATGTTAGAGGTAGGGGATAGGGTCCCATACCACAAAGGTAGTCATAGGGGGAGTCTAATGTCTTCGACACGCACTAATGGTATTTGCGAATCTAAGGCAAAGAAGGCCCTTCTAACTTGGACTGGTGTGATAGATCGATCAGCGAGGATGACTGCTCGAAGGCTCCAATCAATATCGAGCTCTGGCGTGATTCGATCTATGGGTTGTGGGATGCGTGGAAAATGACCCGGGATGGTTTCGTGTATTTCTCCTGATAGGGTCATATGGTGAATATAGTCAACTCTATGGACGATTCTCTGGCCTAGTCCAAAATTCTCTAGCTTTGTTAGCTGTTGTGTCTAGTAGGGACAACTGTTGAATGATGATAGGTGGAATCGGAGTAGACTGAAATACTAATGTGCGTAGGCCAGTGTCTATATCTAACTGACTTGTGGATTCGTTAGGCTGTGGGATTTGTGGATCACAACCGTAGACTCTTGGTTGTTGCGGTCCTGTTATGGTCATACGTGAGATCAAGTTCTAATCCCTAGTATCCAGTAGTCATAAGCTTTTTCAGCCTCTATGTTTAGAATCAGCAATTGTGTGATTTTCTCAGAATACCTCACAGGTGTTCTAGCAACTTGAATTCTTAAGCTGGTATCTATATCTACTGAGGGTGTCTCCAGCGTCTGGCTGTGGAACTAAAGGATCGCACCCGAATATTTGTTCTCTTTCAAATCCTTCTACAGTCATGCGGATGTTTTCTAGGATAACCTGTAGTTTGGCTGATTTGACCAAAATGTGTGTGCTTGGTCGTCTTCTATGTTTAACCCTCTCAACTGTGACCTGATCTGTTGGAAGTCTGTTGTTGTTTGGAAGACTTGTATCCTAAGGTTTTGGTCAATGTCGATTACACCACTACGATATTGGGTTGGGCACAATTGGCTCGAAAATGTATTCCCAGGGCTCCTAGGTCCCGTAATTGTCATGCAAAAGCAAAGAATGAAACAAACTATAATAAAGTAAAATCTAAGTACACTTCTAGCATATATAATTTTTTTTTATTTTTCTGGCAATTTATAAGAAAGCAGCTATTTAAAATATTTAGAATTGACAACTAAACTAATAACGTAAAACAAACAAAATAGCCGAGTGTAGCTATTTGTCTGTGCAATTTTGTATATCTATTCTAAACAACGAAATAACTAATCTATCTGCAAGATTCTCGATCCTACCTCAGAAGTGAGGAATGAATCATAGTTTCTCAGAAACTATCAATCCCCACAACCTCCCTGTGATATCGAGAATGGAAATAACTGAAATAAAGTGATTAACTACTTTATTTGATAAGTTCTAACTAAAACTTTGAAAGATGGAACCTGGATTTCGCAGAACAGTGGCGAATCCGACGGTGTGTGTGTTCTTGTCCCCTCAGTATGATCTCTTCGTTCTTTGTGCTCACGTGAATCCAGAAAAGTGTGGAATGCTTGCATCAACAGGAATAGATATTTGGATCAATGGACAGCCTTCAGAATGCAGACAGAATAGAATGCGGATAGGAGAGGGATAGCGCAAGAGTACAGAGCTTGGCCTATGCAATTCCTAGCGGGGTCTACTGCGAATCATGCAACAAAAGCATCCAGAACCTGAAACTAGTCTGTATGAAGAGCAAAACCTGCAACTTTAATGGCTGCCTAGACTATTCTACTCCAAAACAATAATACTGTTTGCACAAGTTGGATCTGTGGCTTACCAACAGCAACACAAAGCTAAAACAAACCTGCAACAAACTATGCTACCAATCCTAAGCAAACTAAAGGGACACAACACTGAAAACATGAAAGTTGGAGTGAAAATGGTGGCCCAAATAATGTTTGCACTTGCACAAGTTGGATATGTGGCTTACCAGCTGCAACACAATACTAACCAAAGCACTTAATGAGAAAACTAAGAATCTAAGCAAAGGAAAACTAAATCTAACTGTATGTAGAAATTCAAAAGAAAACTTTGGAGCAGCAAACTTTGGAGCAAAATTCGAGGCCATTTGCCATTTGCATGTGCACAAACCATGCATTTATAGGAATCAAACATCCAAAAATCAAATCAAACTGAACTCCTAAACATTAAACAAAAGAAAAACACTATTCCAGGGGACCAAAAACATTAATGCATGCTTAAGTCGGCAAGAAAAGCTGGTGAGTCGTGATATTTCACGCGGGTCACGTCAAAAGAGCGTTCTGGAAAATGCGCACAGGACCGCCGCCCTGCTCAGGGCGGCGGTTCTAGGACCGCCGCCCTGTTCGGGGGCGGTCACGAGACCGCCGCCCTTCAGGGCGGCGGTTTCGTCACTGAAGACCAAAAAGCCAAGAAAAGAGGGAAAAATAGGGAAAACAAAGCACGCGGGGGCTAAGCGGGGCATGCGGGATGTTAACGCATATCCGTAAAGCTTCTCTGGATCCCGAACACCTTGCGAAGAGACCTGTATCATCATTGGGGCACTTATTACACCGTTCCGCAGTACAGTACCTTACAATTTTGGGTACGTACATATTGCCCCCTCGGAGAAGCGTTTTAGCCATGAAGAGGCATAAAACGGTGGGTCCGAGTATGGCCGTCCCGAAATGGGAAGTTAGAAGTTATACCTTACGCGTCCGTGTGTCGAAATGACGCCATCCAAAATTCCCGCCACCTGCAAAATGAAAAGAGAACTCAAGTGCAGATAGATACAATAATTTGGAAAATAAACGCTAAAACAATAGGGGAAGAGGACGTACCATTAGTGCGAGGATAGAAACTTACCTCCGTCAACGCTCCGAACTGCGAAAAGTCATTTTTTAAGCGAAATAGAACAATATATATATATGAAAGTGGGCCCATTTTCCTATTCATTTGCGCGAGTCGATTTGGTAGATTTTGAGCTCTGGGACCCACGGTGACGGTTTCTCACGCGAGTAGTAGTCAAAATCCATGTAGTGAGATAGAGATCATGCCTCCACGTGCGGAACGCCACCCCGCGAGATCACGGGTTGGTTTTCTTCAATTTTGTGTTTTCCCTTTCAATTTTAAATGCTAAATTCTTTGCAATGGGGGTTATTTTCGAAAATGTTTGGTTTAAAGGGTCCATCTAGGGGGGGCGCCTACTGGGTAGGCCCCATTTTTGATTAAAATAGTCATTTTTTGCATTTTTTGGGCTTTTTAAGCCCAAAAACCCGCGCGGGTTTTCGGACCGCGACCGCCGCCACCTGACGGGCGGCGGTTACCTGACCCCCGCCTCCATGCATGGCGGGCGGCGGTCACGAGACCGCCGCCTTTAAGGCGGCGGTTACAAAACCGCCCCCCTGCTCAGGGCGGCGGTTCTGAACAGAATGCAAAAGAACCTATTTTGAAAGCTTGTACTTGTATTTTTAGCATTTGTACGTGTTTTTATGCTTCTCTTGATATTGTTTAGATACTAACTTACTCTTCCTTGTGTGTTTTTGGGTGTATGTCGAAAAGGAGGAGTACATTAGATGGAGCCGGGAGAGAGAGTGTGGCTGCCCGGGTATTGGATGCCCTCTCGGCGAGATGAGAGGACACATTGCGAGAGGGCCGGCATATTGCGTATATCGCGTGTGCCCCATGTTGCTCCATCCGAGTCACATTCTTTGTGACCTATTTTCATATTGGGATGCGAGATCGAACACCTTCCGATGCTGCCAGTCCGTGGTGAGTGGACCATCACTTTGGAGGATGTTTACCGCATCACAGGGTCCCGATCATCGGGAGGAGACTTAAAACTGAGAGCAGTGGTTCCCGGGCACGATAGCTCGGTGGGCTGGTTATATGGGGAGATGTAGCCATTTTTACGGGGCCGAAGAAGGGAGTGCGAGTCAGATCCATTCCTTCTTTGCCCATCCCTATCTTTCGACAGGCTATTATGGGGATCCTTGCCTCGAGACTCATCGGGGACAAGGGAGGGGACACCTTATTATACTGTTGGGGCCCCATCATTGCACAGATAGAGGGACATGGCCGGAAATACGCCTGGGGCGCGGACATTTTGGGGACCACCTACCATGACTTATACAGGGTGGTCCGATTGCAGGGACAGTCCTTGAGCCACCCCACTCTAGTCATGAGTTGGGTGTATGAGCGCTTCATTCCGTATGGCAGAGGCGTGGAGGTGGCAGATCCCGGGGCGGTGAGGGCAGCCCGATGGTCAGGTATGTCAGTGCTCAGAGCACCTCACCAGCCAGTAGCCACCCTTACCACGGCAGACATGGAGGCTACACCGTACCAGCTTATGGCCGGTATATGGGGAGAGGAGACCACGACATTGGTCTCCTGCTCCATCACAGGGCAGCTTATCGATCGTGTGGGACGGGTAGAGGTACATCCCTTCAGCAGGGTTCCTCAGCAGTTTGGCCTCCCATACGCGGCTATGCTTCCTCCAGTAGCACCTGTTTATAGATCAGTCCGAGAGGCTAGAGGGGGGCCTAGAGGCCGTGGTTGGACAGTGGTTACCCCTGGCATTCCTATTACAGCCAGGGGGATAGTTCGGGCCAGAGGGAGAGCTGGTGCGCCTCAGGCACCATTACTTCAGATTGCTGCAGGTCCTGCTCATAGCAGTGACGACCCCATAGATATTGACTCCGATTCTGAGGAGCACACGGAGGGAGGGTCGGAGGAGCGAGACGGAGAGTGATCACGAGTGGCATGATACTCGGGACATTCTGCGGGCGAGAGGGAGGAGGAGAGTGCGAGAGAGAGGCCGTGGCTTCGAGGAGCCACTCTCCCGAGGCCATGGTGGAGACGATGAGTCCGTTGCGGGCGCCATGTTGCCCCTACCACGGGAGCAGCCCCTCGGTCGGCGCGGCGGCGCATCTGTGCGGCGGTGCCTGGCCACTGGCGACCCATCTTGAGGCTTCAGCGATCCGAGTAAGTTATCCTCTCCTCCTTTCAATGCTTGTTTGTTTTAGGATTTGTTTTTGAATGTTAACTCTCCTTATATTTGTATTGTGTACACTTTAACCTCTTGCACTAGTTCCTAATTCGTTTTCTTTCTTTGCTTTGCGAGAGCTGTTGATGAGTGGCGGGATCTAATCCAGTAGGGTTTGTGTCGATTCTCTCGATGATCCCTATGGATAAGACCCGTGCGGAGTTATCTCATGGATGCCGAGGAGCCCTCGGCGGCTTGCGAGCACTGAAGCGTCTTCGCTCCCATTTGGCATGTGGCCAAGATGGTGTCAACTCTCCGTACAGAGTTGGCAGGCTATAGGACAGCCGAGCGTCTTATGAGGAGCCGCTCTCATGGCGAGACTACGACTGCCCCTAGGGACCCCGAGCCCTCCGTCCATTCAGAGCGCCAGCGTAGCCGGAGTCCTAGGCGAGGGCGCGCACCTTCAGCGGGATCGCGCAGGGGTTGAGAGGCCACTTGGCTTTCTGTATTTGTATTTAGATTCTTTTGTGTATTACGGGCTCTTTGAGCGTTTTGACCATGCCTAGTGCATGATGGCATTGTATATAAACTTTGATTATTTATATATATGCGTCGGTTTTGGATCAAAACTTGTCATTTGTATTCTACTTTCTTTATTTCCAAGCGCTTATGTATACTTTTATGATGTATGTATTATATGCTTTCTAGAATGTATGCATGGAAAACAGATGATGCAAATGTTTGCTTTCTTTTTGTGTTTCATGATGCTGATACATGATATTGTAGATATATTGTGATCTTAAATCTTAGTTTCTGTGAGCAATTTGGATACCTCATGATTTGTTTTGGCAAAGTGATGAAAATAATCCACATATGATGAATAGATTAACTTGCCCCACTCCTAACTCCACGCAACTAGTAGGATGCGAGGGCTCATCACCAAGAGCGAAGGGCGCAAGTTATGGAATATGGTGAAGTGATAGTGGTGAAAAGACAGAAATAATGCTTTGGTGGAACCAAATGAAAACTACAAGCTTTATTCCACTGAATGACTTCATAGTTTTGGATGCAACTTGCTTTGCGGTTTATCCAGGACTTAGACCCGTAGATGGCCACATAGTAGACAAAATCTGGGTTTTAGGATTTTAACTCTTTTTGGAATTTTGAACATCGATTCATTCGTTATTGACTCAAAGTTTGAATTGATTGTTTATGACCTTTTAACATTTACTTTGTTTAGAGGACCCCTACACTTTGCCCCATGCTACTGTAAAAGCATGGGTTTATCACCGTGGGCAAGGCATAGGCGTCCAGTAAGGGCATTTCCATCCTTTCCCAACCCTACGTCACTAGTAAGAGACGCAAGCTCATCACCGAAGGTTGGTGGGGCAAGGAAATGTGTAAAAATAAAATTTTTTGTTTAATCACTTCTTGACTTGTCTATTTGAGTAAAATGTCAGTATATGCTTATTTCCAAAGAGATGTGTATATGGGATAGATGTGACACCATGAAGCTTCTAGAACAGACCATAGGCAAGACACCTATCCTAAGAAGAAATCAAAGCGAGAACAAACTTGCAGATCTTGGTATGGTTACCGTTAGGACTTCGTCATGTCTGATTTTATTTGATAAAAGATTCTGAAGTGATTGATGATATCGTGAAAATGGAGAGATATGATTAGAAAGTTTTGTGCCAACAACATCATGAGTTTGTAATGAATTACTTTGAGAATAGATTCCTTGATCACAATTTGTGTAAGAACAAGTGGACAAAATGATCCTAATTTATATGAAAATGCAATGTAGATAGTTATATAGGCGGCGTTTAGCTTTGCTTATGCGTAGAAAGCGTTTGAGGTGGAGGGAATTGACATTTCACCAAACTCCTCACCTTCTAGCGTGCATAAGAGATAAGCGCCATTCCGTAGTCTTTCATGACTCGGTATGGGCCCAACCATTTGGGCCGGAATTTCCTTCCTTCGCCGGTCTTCTTGTCGATCCGGCTATCTAACCTTAGAACTAGGTCACCTTCGTATATGTCACGTTCATAGACCTTCTTTTAGCTTGATCTTGCCGGTCGGCATAGACTCTATGTCGTTGTTGTATCTAACCTAGCTTCATCCAGGAGCTTTCTAATTGAGAAAAACGTGCTTCTCTGTAAGCAACTTCATCCATGGATGGTAATGGGAAGTCGTCCTTAGGACATGCTTTGTTAATGTCTCGAAAATCTATGCAGATGCGTATCTTTCCATTCTTCTTGAGAACGGGAACGATGTTTGATACCCATTGGGAGTAGTCAACTGGCTTGATGAATCCTACTTGGAGGAGTTTTATCACCTCCTCTTTTACCATGAGAGCTACTTTGGGCTTCATGGGTCTTGATTTTTGTTTAATTGGCTTTGCATCTGATCTAGTGACGAGGTTGTGCACCGCAATGTGGGGTGCGACTCCTGTCATCTCTTTGTAATTAAATGCAAATGCCTTTTGATGTTCTTTGAGAACTTGAGTATGTATTTCCACTTCCTCTGGGGTTAACGAAGAACCTAGCTTTAAAATTCTTGGTTCATCTTCCGTTCCGATATTGACATCGATTGTTTCTTCAATTAAAGAGGCATTACCCTCTTCGAACTCAGGTGGTGCCGGAGGTAGATCTATATCATCCCCGTTTTCCACCACGTATATATTAGGTTCTTTTTGTGAGGGAAGATTCATTACGGGATTTCCGAAGTAGGAAGATGAATGCGGGATCAGAGATAAATCTAGCGTGTGATAGGAGAGATGTAGTGCTGCAAAGGCATTTAAGTAATCCAAAGTAGCCGCATCATTTCCAACATGGTCTAGGATGGTAGATTCACTTCCGTTTGAAAGAGGATCCATCATTGTTTTTATTAATGGTTCGTTACGAATGGATACCGTGAAATGAGTATCTTCTAGCTCATTGTTTGGAGTAAAACGTGATGCTGAGGTTGCTATTGAATCGGCGAGAAGATTTTTTTCTCGCGGGATTGCTTCAATGGATATGAAGTTGAACGCCTTGCTTAAATCTAATACAGCGTTTTTGTAAAGTTGCAAGTGTTCGGCTTTAGTTTCATATACCTCTGAAACTTGGTTTGCCACTAATTGCGAGTCTCCTAAAACTCTGATATTATCAATACCAATTCTTTTGGCTAAGGTAAGGCCAAGGAGGAGGGCTTCGTACTCAGCGCCGTTGTTTGTACATTCAAAGTTTAATTTAAAAGAGAATGGGAGGACCTTCTCTTCGGGCGAGGTAAGAATTATACCTGCCCCTGCTCCATAACGGCATTTAGCTCCATCAAAATGGAGAGTCCAATACTTAGCCGGGAGTATGGATGTAGGTGTATCTGCTGTGTTTACACACTCTACTTCTACCATACAGAGATCTTCTGCTGGCAAGGAACCAACACCTAGGGAAAATCCGATACCTACTGAATCGAATGGTAAGAACATTGGTGAATCTTGTTCTATCAACTCAACGATCTTTGCAGTAGTCCCTAATGATACTATTTCTTTAGTTTTACCTTTAGGGGTTGGAATTGTTTTGGCTATGTTGGTAGTTTCAAGATCCGTCGTAGGTATCAACTTTTCCTCTGGCTTTGGGTCAGAGGGTTTGTTAAGTTGGTTTGTTGGAAGTTCGAATTCTGAGTGTATACCTGGTCTTTTCTTTAAATCAGCTAGGTGTACGTCAAACGGCTTTGGATCACCTTTGGCTACAAATACCTTTCCCAGATGCAGGAATCTTACTTCTTGAAATAGCGTGGAAGGGATTGCCTTCATTCGATGTATCCAGGGCCGGCCGAGGATCATATTATAGTTAGTTTCCCGATCTATAATATAAAACTCAGTCAGGATTGTTTTAGGTCCTAAGGTGACCGGTAGTATTATAGTTCCTATCGATGTGGCTTTAAGGCTATCGTAGCCTCTCAAGGTATTTCGTGTAGTAGAACAGTTTGTTTCTCCATATCCCAATTTTTGGAGAAAAGAGAAAGGGACTATGTTAACTGCAGCCCCGTCATCAACCATTGCCCGTTTTACATAGTTATTATAAACTTGTACTTGCAAGTGTAGGGCTGGATCGCCTCGGCGTGCGATCTCAGCATCTGTAGGCATTTTACTTATTTCGAATATGAATTCAACATCCCTATCCGCCTGTCCCGGTGGATAAACATCAAAGTCTATATGATTTACTTGCGCTTCCGGTGGTGGAGTGATACTAACTAAATGACCC
Organism: Taxus wallichiana var. yunnanensis; assembly: GCA_018340775.1. Taxonomy (NCBI): domain Eukaryota; kingdom Viridiplantae; phylum Streptophyta; class Pinopsida; order Cupressales; family Taxaceae; genus Taxus; species Taxus wallichiana. Next base: position 705,767,815 of record CM031239.1, read on the forward strand.
AAACCTAACGCCTCTAAAAGAGCAGCCCTATGAGCAGGGGAATTCTTTAGTAAATCAAGGAATGAAATATGCGAGAAGGTTTTTGTTAGATCATTAATTAGATCGTAAGCACCCATAGGTTTTGCTACGGTTTGCTGGATGTTATCTGTTTCCGGCAGGTGGCTTGGACTTGGTTGAGAGAAATACTCTCGTGTTCTCGTAATTGCTTCAACGGGTAATTCGGAGTCTAACTCTACTAATCCAACTACCTTAGGTCGTGGTTGACTTCCTAGTTGTGGCGCGACTAACGGATTTAGCGAGTTGAGGCCTCGTGATCGTTGTTTCCTGTTATTGCACCTTTGTTTGTTCCAGTTGGTTTTAACCTATCGCTATCATGATTTGGGAGTGGATCATTAAAGATCTTGAGAGGGGCATTCTGAGGGGAAACTGCCCCTGCGAAGGTATTTGCCGTTGGCGACGTAGGATCTGCTAAGAACATATCCATAAAAAATTGTTTTTGTTCATTTGGCAAGCGTTGCATGAATTTGTTGTAATCACGACACGTTCTAGTGTCATGCCCTTGAATTTTATGGAAACCACAATAAGAATTGGGATTATAATTCCCGTTTTGTTGGTTTGGTGTGTATTGTGGCCTAAAATTCCGATCAAACTGTTGCCTATTAGGACCAAAGTTTTGGAATTGTTGTTTTTGGTTTTGACTTTGGTTTTGGTAACCAAATGAGTTTTGGCTTGGTCCTTGCATGGGATTTCGCCGTTGTTGTTGTTGTGGATTATTAAAATCCACCGTATTGATCGTCGGGGTAAAATTGTTGTTTCTTTGGTTGTTTGTTTGTGACGGAGTATTAACGACATTTACCCTCTTGGGCTGGTCAGTTACCCCATCTGTTGTTACCCCACGATTTTTGTTAAGGATTTTGGGTCCTTGATTGACGCTTGTGGTGGTTGTAGTATTTTGAGTAGAGGTGATTAACCTCCCGTTTGCTCCATACGTCTTACGGCCACTATCTATCGCTGCTTGATCAATTCGCAGAGCGCTCTCAAGTACCTCGTCATAAGTCCTTAGTGGGAACTTCTGGACTTCTTCCTTCACTTCTCTGCTAAGAGAATGAAGGAATAAATCGCATAGCTCCATCTGATCCATGTTTGGAGCGCTTGCCGAGGAATAAAGGACTGTGCGCCACCTTTGGATGAAATGGGCGACAGACTCGTTATGTTCTTGCTTGATGTGCAAGAACTCCCTGATTCCTGTCCTTAATAGTTTGTTCATGTCGAAGGCTTTGATGAACTCCGACACGAGTTGTTTGAATGAATGTATGGAAGCTTCAGGTATTCTATAATACCAATCGAGAGCGATGCCTTCCAAGGTTTTGGGAATATTTTAGCAACAACCCCATCCCATGGGAGTAATTCTCGAATGGCTGTAGCGTAAGCTTTGATATGCGCATTCGGATCTCCTTCTCCTTGAATTTGGGCAAATCGGGAAGAGGCCTTGGAAGCATAACGCTTCTTATGGCGAAATCTAAGGGCTCCTTTAAATATTCTGAATAAGTCCCTATTGCATACGTCTCAACCATTGATGGTGCCTGTTGAGGAGGTGGTGGCGGAACGGGTTGTTGATATGGCATAACGTACGCGTTGGCAGGGGCATAAGGAGGTCCCTGCGTTGGAGCAAACATGCCGGGGGATGAGTACATATCCCCTTGTGGTGATTTGGAGTACATGTTTAAGTACGAAGGGGTACTATCCAGGAATGGATTGCTCTGTACCGGACCAGGAGGAACTGTGCTAGCGATAGTGGGTCTAGTTGGTACTTGTTGTGAATACTGAGGAGTCATACCTAACGTGCCTACTCCTGTGAGGAGATCTACTTGGCTAGGATGGTGCGGAGGATTGGAACTCCCTGTTTGTATGAATTTTGAAATTTTGACTTGCTTGGGCAAGTTCTAATCCTCTAACCTTTTCTATTAGAGTTGAAATGACTTCGTTTGGTGAAGTCACGATATCGTGCCTTGGTGGCGTTTGTTGTATAACATGGCTTTGCGGAGGTATGTGATATCCTGCTATGAACTGATCACTATCCTGCCAAGCATTTCTGAGAGTATTTTCTATATGTGATGGCATAGAGGTATTTTCTTGAGGAGAGAACTCGGGCTGTATTTGTAAAATTCCTACAGGTGGGTACATGCCTTGAGAGCGTTGTTCATTCCTAGGATAATGTATTGAGTATTCGTCATCTAGAACTGAGTATGGATCTGATTGTCTGCTAATATGTGGTCTAAGTAACACCTGAGGAGATGAAGCAGATTCTCCAGTCAATGTCATATTGTTTGAGCCTGAAGGCTTTGTTTGTGTTTGAGCGAGTTGCTCTAACCCTCAGTTTGAAAAGATGAACTATATCTAGTCCTTGGTGTTTGTGTTGACAATTGATTAGTTGAATAATTGTCACCCCATATTAGAGCGAGGGTGATGATTCCTATTCTCATTGGGCGTAGTATGCCTCAAGACCCAGGAGGGGTCTGCCATATGCATCGAATCCCGACATATTCGGGGGGTATATGAATACCCGCAGAATAATGGGAAAGAGAGCGAAGGTGAAAGAGAGAAGATGAAACTTCTCAAAGAGAAGGTGAAATAATTGTTTGATTCACGGGTCGGGTTCACCAATTTTGTGATGATATAGGAAAAGTGAAAAGTTGTTTGTTTCACGTCGGGTTCACCAATTTTGTGCGAAAGTGAGCGAGGATGATAATCGACAAGTGACCTTCCCGCCGACCTCCCGAGGTCGTGCCGAGACAGTGGTGGTTTGAAATGCGGGTGACTTAGATGAAGTCACAGTGCCGGATTATGGTCAATTTTCTATGATAGAAAAGCTACAAGCGAGGATGAGAATTGGCAAACAACTTTCTTATGGCTAACCATGGGAGGATCGGTGACTAAGATCGGAGTAGGATGAAATACACTGGTAGTGTGATCTCACATATAGCTAAAATGACAAAGGAGATTTAGAGGCTATGAGCGGGTAGCATAAATTCCCTAGTGATTCATCCTCCTAACTAGAATTTAAGCGTTTTAATCTAGTTATGAAGTCTCCAAATTAACTTAAACTGAAAATAACAATTTATACTACTATTGAAAGGAAACTAATCTAAACAAAATATATGATTGAAACATTATAATTACAAACAACAATTAAACTAATTTATACTAAAACTAAACAAGCGAGATAACCGGTGTGGTTATTCACTGTGCGATGTGTGTGAATCTAAATAAAAAGAAAGCTAATTAACTTAATTGAAAACCTTCAATCCTACCTCGAAGTGAGGAACAAATCATAGTTTCTCGAAACTATTATTCCCCACAGACTTCCTGGCAATATTGAAAGTGAGCTTAACTGAAATAAAATGATTCACTACTCTATTTGATAATAACTTTGAAACTTTGAAAGATGGAACACTGGATTTCTTGGCGAGCAGCGGCAAATCCGGTTGGCGTGTGTGTTCTTGTCCCTCGAGTATGATCTCTTCGTTCTTTGTGCTCACGTGAATCCAGAAAAGTGTGGAATGCTTGCATCAATAGGAATAGATATTTGGATCAATGGACAGCCTTCAGAATGCAGACAGAATAGAATGTGGATAGGAGAGGGATAGCGCAAGAGTACAGAGCTTGGCCTATGCAATTCCTAGCGGGGTCTACTGCGAATCATGCAACAAAAGCGTCCAGAACCTGAAATTAGTCTGTGTGAAGAGCAAAACCTGCAACTTTAATGGCTGCCTAGACTATTCTACTCCAAAACAATAATACTGTTTGCACAAGTTGGATCTGTGGCTTACCAACAGCAACACAAAGCTTAAAACAAACCTGCAGCAAACTATGCTACCAATCCTAAGCAAACTAAAGGGACACAGCACTGAAAACATGAAAATTGGAGTGAAAATGGTGGCCCAAATAATGTTTGCACTTGCACAAGTTGGATATGTGGCTTACCAGCTGCAACACAATACTAACCAAAGCACTCAATGAGAAAACTAAGAATCCTAAGCAAAGGAAAACTAAATCTACTGTAACAAGAAATTCAAAAGCAAACTTTGGAGCAAAATTCAGAGCCAATTCAGAGCCAAATTCATCACCCTTTGCATGTGCACAAACCATGCATTTATAGGAATCCAAACATCCAAAATCAAATCCAAACTGAACTCCTAAACATTAAACAAAAGAAAAACACTATTCCAGGGGACCAAAAACATTAATGCATGCTTAAGTCGGCAAGAAAAGCTGGTGAGTCGTGATATTTCACACGGGTCGCGTCAAAAGAGCGTTCTGGAAAACGCGCACAGACCCTGCCTGCACAGGCGGCGATTCTGAGACCGCCGCCTGTTCGGGGGCGGTCACGAGACCGCCGCCCTTCAAGGCGGCGGTTTCGTCACTGAAGACCAAAAAGCCAAGAAAAGAGGGAAAAATAGGGAAAATAAAGCACGTGGGGCTAAGCGGGGCATGCGAGATGTTAACGCATATCTCGTAAAGCTTCTCTCGATCCCGAACACCTTGCGAAGAGACTGTATCATCATTGGGGCACTTATTACACTGCTCGCATGAGACAGTACCTTACAATTTTGGGTACGTGCATACCACTTCACAAGCTCCCGGGTGAACTCGAGTTGAGTGCTGCGGCGAGTTCTGGGTGATTTCAAGGTGGTGGCAAGGTGAGTTATTATCCGGGTCCCAAGTGAGTTTCTGGGAAAGCTCAAGTCAAACTACTCGATGAGCTCCTAGGTAAGCTACTTGTTGAGCTCCCAACCGAGCTCCTAGGTGAGCTACTTGGTGAGCTCCCAAGTGAGCTCAAAGGTGAGCTTGTTGGTAATCTTTAAGGTTAGATTAGATGTGAGCTACCATATGAGCTCAAGGTGAGTTGGTAAGGCAAGCTCAAGGAAAGTTGGCAAGGTGAGCTCAAGGTGACTTGGCAAGGTGAAATCAACTCAAGCTAATTGGAAAGATCCCAAGAATATCTCCTAGGTGAGATACTTAGCAAGGTATTTGGTGAGATCCTAGGTGAGCTACTAGGAGAGCTCCCAAATGAGGTACTTGGTGAGCTCCCAGGTGAGGTCCTCGGTGATCTGCTCGACAAGCTCATAAGTGAGATCAAGTCAACCTACTCAGTGAGATTTTCGGTGAGCTCCCAGGTGAGCTATTAGGTGGGCTTCCAGTCGAGCTACTTGGTGAGCTACTTGATAAAATCTAAATCAAGCTACCATATGAGGTCAAGGTGAGTTTTCAAGGTGAGCTCCTCAGTGAGATCAAGGTGAGCTGACAGGCGAGCTCCCATGCGAGTTTTTGGTGAGTTGTCGGTGAGCTCCCATGCATGTTTTCGGTGAGCTGTTTGAGGAGCTCCTAGGTGAGCTAGCAAGGAGAGCTATCAGATGAGCTCCTAGGTGAGTTTTGGGTAAGCTCAAGTCGAGATGCTCAACGAGATCTTGGGCAAGCTTCTTCTCGAGGCTGATAGCTAAGCTCCTAGGTGAGCTTACATGCAAGCTATAAGATGAGCTCAAGGCGAGTTGGTAAGGTGAGTTCAAGGTGAGTTGGTAAGATGAGCTATCAGGTGAGCTCCAGGTGAGTTCCCAAGTGAGTTACTTGATGATACCAGGTGAGATTAACTCAAGTTGATCGAAGAGCTCCCAGAAGAGCTCCCAGGTGAGTTACTTTGTGAGCTATTCACCAAGCTGCTAGGTGAGCTTCCAAGTGAGCTACTTGGTGAGCTCCCATGTGAGGTCCCTGGTGAGCTACTTGGTGACCTCACAAGTGAGCTTAAGTCAACCTACTCAATGAGCTACTCAAAAAATCTGAGGCTTACTACAAGACAAGTTTAAGGCTAGTTGGCAAGGTAAGCTCCTCAGTGAGCTCAAGGCAAGTTGATAGGCGAGCTCCCAAGAGAGTTGGAAAAGTGAGCTGTTAGGAAAGCTCCCATAAAATTTTTCAGGTGAGCTACTTAACAAGCTCCCAGGTGAGCTTAAGTCAAGATTCTTAGTAAGCTCCTGGGTGAGCTAATGGTGAGCTAGTAAGATGAGCTCCCAGGTGAGTTTCGAGAAAGCTGAAGTTGAGCTACTCGACAAGCTACTAGGAAAGCTACTTGTCGAGCTCCCAGCTGAGCTCCTAGGTGAGATTATCGATGAGATATTAGGCAAGGTCAAAGGTGATCTTGTCGAAAATCTCTTAGGTGAGCTTACATGTGAGCTACCAGATGAGATCAAGGCGATTTGGCAAGGTGAGCTCAAGGTAAGTTGGCAAGGTGAGCTTAAGGTGAGTTAGCAAGGTGAGTTATCAGGCGAGCTCCCAAATGAGTTCCCAGGTGAGTTACTTGATGGGCTCCTTGGTGAGCTCAACTTGAGCTGATCGACGAGATCTCAAAAGATATCCTAGGTGAGCTAATTGGTGAGCTATTCGGTGAGCTCCTAGGTAAGCTGCTAGGTGAGCTCCTAAGTGAGTTACTTGGCGAGCTCCTAGGTGAGGTCCCCTGTGAGCTTACCTAACAACTCACCTTGTTAGCTTGCATTGATCTCACCAAAGAGCTCACTGAGTAGCTTGACTTGAGATTTCCCAGGATCTCGTTAAGTAGCTCGCCTTAAAACTCACATAGGAGCTCACTTACAGCTCACCTTGCTAACTCACATGGAATCTTGCCTATCACCTCATCTTTCCAGCTCAACTTGAGCTTGCTGAAAATCTCACCTTAAAAACTCACCTTGAGCTCATCTAGTAGCCCACCTCAGATTTCATCGAGCAGCTCACCAAGTAGCTCACCTTGGAGCTCACCTAATAGCTCACCTGGGAGCTCACCTATAAGCTTGCTCTAGAGCTCACCGATTAGGTTGACTTGAGCTCTCTTTTGAGATAATTTGTGAGCTCACCGAGTATCTTAAAGGGGACCTCACCTGGGAGCTCACCAAGTAGCTCACTTGGGAGCTCACCTAACACTCATCTGGGAGCTCACTGAATAACTCACCAAGTAGCTCACCTGGGAGCTCTTCTGTGAGCTACCAGATGAGCTCAAGGTGAGTTGGCAAGGAGAAATCAAGGTGAGTTGGCAAGGTGAAATCAAGGTGAGTTTACAAGGTGAGCTATCAGGCAAGCTCCCAGGTGAGTTCCCAAGTGAGTTACTTGATGATCTCCTAGGTGAGCTCAACTCAAGTTGATCGGTGAGCTCCTAGAAGAGTGCCTAGGAGAGCTACTTGGTGAGTTATTCGGTGAACTTCGAGGTGAGCTACTAGGTGAGATCCCAAGTGAGCTACTTGGTGAGCTCCCATGTGAGGTCCTTGGTGAACTACTCGGTGAGCTCACAAGCAAGCTCAAGTCAACCTACTCGGTGAGCTACTTTATGAGCTCCCAAGTGAGCTACAAGGTGAGCTACTAAAAACTCTAAGGTGAGCTACTAGATGAGCTTAGGGAAAGTTGGCAAGGTGATCTCCTTAGTGAACTCAAGGAGAGCTAATAGGTAAGCTCCCATGAGATTTTTCATAGCGAGCTATCAGGTGCACTCCCATTTAATTTTTTGGGTGAGTTGCTTGATGAGATCTCAGGTGAGTTCAAGTCGAGCTACTCTTCAAGCTCCTGGGGGAGCTCAAGGTGATCTGGCAAGGTGAGCTCCAAGGTGAGTTTCTAGGTAAGCTTAAGTTGAGCTACTCGATGAGCTCCTAGGTGAGCTACTTGCGAGCTCTCAGCCAAGATCCTAGGTGAGCTGCTTTGTGAGCTCCTGGACGAGCTCATAGGCAAGCTTTTTAGCAATCTTTGAGGTGAGCTTTCAAGCGAGCTACCAAACTAGCTCAAGGTGAGTTGGCAAGGTGAGCTCAAGGGGAGTTGACAAGGCAAGCTCAAGGTGAGTTGGCAACGTGAGATGTCAGGTGAGCTCCCAGGTGATTTACTTGATGAACTCCTAGGAAATATCAAATCAAACCCGATCGATGAGCTCCTAAAAGAGCTCTCATGTGAGCTATTTGGCAAGCTATTCAGTGAGCTCCCAGGTAAGCTGCTAGGTGAGCTCCCAAGTGAGCTACTAAGTGAGCTGACAAGGTGAGCTAATAGGGGAGCTCCCATGCGAGTTTTTAGGTGAGCTATCAGGTGAGCTCCCATGTGAGTTTTTGAGTGAGGTGCTTGATGAGCTCACGGGTGAGCTCAAGTCGAGCTTCCCGGTGAGCTCCTAGGTGAGCTCAAGGTGACCTAGCAAGGTGAGCTATCAAGTGAGCTCCCAGGTGAGTTTACGGGCAAGCTCAAGCCGAGCTACTTGATGAGATCTGGGTGAGCTACTTGTCAAGCTCCACGCCAAACTTCTAGGTGAGCTCCCAAGTGAGCTCAAAGGTAATATTTTTGGTAATCTCTGAGGTGAGCTTACATACAATCTACCATATGAGCTCAAGGTGAGTTAGAAAGGTGATCTCAAGGCAAGTTGGTAAGGTGAGCACAAGGTGAGTTGGCAAGGTGAGCTGTTAAGTGAGCTCCTAGGTGAGTTCCCAGATGACTTACTTAACGAGCTTCCATGTGAGCTCAAGTGGAGCTGATCAATGAGATCCCAGAAGATCTCCCAGGTAAGCTACTTGGTGAGATATTCGGTGAGCTCCTAGGTAAGTTGCAAGGTGAGCTCCCAAGTGAGCTACTAGACATGCTCCCAGGTGAGGTCCCTGGTGAGCTCACAAGTGAAATCAAGTCAACCTACTCGATGAACTATTTGGTGAGCTCCTAGGTAAGCTAGTAAGTGAGCTCCTAGGCAAGCTCCTAGGTGAGCTACTTGGCGAGCTACTCAACAAACTCTGAGGTGAGCTACAAGATGAGCTCCAGGTGAGTCGGTAAGGTGGGCTCCTCAGTGAACTCAAGGTGATCGATAGGTCAGATTCCATGTGAGTTGGTAAGGCGAGCTATCACAAAAGCTCCCATGTGAGTTTTGGGTGAGTTACTTCACGAGCCGATGGGTGAGCTCAAGTTGACCTGCTCACCAAGCTCCTGGGTGAGCTCAAGGCGAGCTAGCAAGGTGAGCTTTCAGGCGAGCTCCCAGGTGATTTTCCAGGTAAGCTCAACTCGAGTTGCTTGATGAGCTCTTGGGTGAGCTATTTCCTGAGCTCCCACTAAAGCTCCTAGGTGAGCTACTTGGTGAGCTTCCAGGTGAGCTCAAAGGTGAGCTTTCGGAATCTCTGAGGTGAGCTTACATGTGAGCTACTAGATGAGCTCAAAATAAGTTGGCAAGGTGAGCTCAAGGTGAGTTGGCAAGGTGAGCTCAAGGTGAGTTAGCAAGGTGAGATGTCAGGAAAGATCCCAGGTGAGTTACTTGAAGAGCTCCCAGGTGAGCTCAACTCAAGCTGATCGGTGAGATCCTAGAAGAGTTCCCAGGTAAGCTACCTAGTGAGCTATTTGGCGAGATCCTAGGTGAATTACTAGGTGAGCTCATAGGTGAGCTACATCATGAGCTCCCAAGTGAGGTCTCTAGTGAGCTTCTCAGCAAGCTCACAAGTGATCTCACAAGTGAGCTCAAGTCAACCTACTTAGTGAGCTACTCGGTGAGCTTCTAGGTGACCTATTAGGTGATCTCCAGGTGGGGTAATTGGTGAGCTGCTCAAAAAACTCTAAGGTGAGCTACCAGATGAGCTCAAGGAAAGTTGGAAAGGTGAGCTAGCAAGCTAAGCTGATAGGAGAGCTCCCATGCGAGTTTCGGGTGAGCTATGAGGTGAGCTCCCATGTGATTTCTCAAGTGAATTGTTTGATGAGCTTCAGGGTGAGCTCAAGTTGAGCTACTCAATGAACTCCTAGAAGAGCTCCCAGGTGAGCTACTTGGCGAACTATTCGATGAGCTTCTAGGTAAGCTACTAGGTGATCTCCCAAGTGAGCTACTTGGCAAGCTCCCAAGGAGGTCCCCGGTGATCTACTCGGTGAGCTAACAATCGAGCTCAAGTTAACCTACTTAGTGAGCTGCTTGGTGAGCTCCCAGGCAAGCTGTTAGGTGAGCTCCCGGGTGAGGTACTTGGCGAGCTACTTAACAAACTCTGAGGTGAGCTACCAGATGAGCTCAAGGTGAGTTAGCAAGGTGAGCTCCTCAACAAACTCAAGGTGAGCTAGCAAGGTGAGCTCATAGGTGAGCTTCCATATGAGTTTTCAGGTGAGTTGATTGATGAGCTCTTGGGTGAGCTCAAGTCGAGTTGCTCGGTGAGCTCCTGGGTGAGATACCAGCGAGATGGCAAGGTAAGCTATCAGGTGAGCTCACAGGTGAGTTTTGGGTAAGCTCAATTTGAGCTGCTCGACGAGCTCCTGGGTGAGCTACTTGCTGAGCTCTAAGCCGAGCTCCTAGGTGAGCTACTCTATGAGCTCATAGGTGAGCTCAAAGGTGAGCTTGTCAATAATCTCTTAGGTGAGCTTACATGTGAGCTACTAGATGAGCTCAATTTGAGTTGGTAAGGTGAGCTCAAGGTGAGTTGGTAAGGCAAGGTCAAGGCGAGTTGGCAAGGCAAGCTGTTAGGTGAGCTCCAAGGTGAGTTCCCAGGCAAGTTACTTGACAAGCTCCTGGGTGAGCTCAACTCGATCTTATCGATGAGCTCCCAGAAGAGATCCCAAGTGAGCTACTTGGTGAGTTATTTGGTGAGCTCCTAGGAAAGCTATTTTGTGAGCTCCTAGGTAAGGTCCCTAGTGAGCTTCTCGGGAGCTCACAACCGAACTAAATTTAACCTACTCGGTGAGCTCCCGGTGAGTTGTTAGGTGACCTACTTGAAAACTCGAGGTGAGATACTAGATGAGCTCAAGGTGAGTTGGCAAGGTTAGGCCGCTTAATGATCTCAAGGTGAGCCGGCATGGGGACTCCTTGCATTCGGGCGTTGCAAAATCCCTTCCCGAAATCTAGTTTTCTCGAACTTAGCCTTTTTAGTTTTTTTGGTTGGGTGCACATAATGACAATGCAACATCAAGTTTTGGTGCACCCCTTTAAATCCTTTGGTGCATGGTTTGAAGTGTCAATAGGTGTTTTGATGCGCCTCACTATGTTGAGCCTTCCTTGCATGCGCCAAGGTGCATGTGCCTTCCTGCTAACAATCCTTTTGTTGCGCCGAGTTTTGGTGTGCCAAGGGCACACATAATCTTGTGTCAACAACACTTTTGGTGCACCAAAGGCACACTTAACTTTGTGTTGGTAGGGATTTTGGTGCGCCAAGGGCGCATGCTTTCTTGTGTCGAGGGTTTTCACATGCCACTTGAAAAATTTGGTGGCGCATTTATTGCCACCTCACCTATATATAGGCGCGTCTGTAATGTCATTGTCACCAGAGCAATCACGTGATTATTTTTATTATTATTTTCTCTGAGCCTGTCAGTGCACCTACCCTATCATTTTCAATCACTTCGTGGACCCATTTACACATTTCTTCACTATTTATCCTGGTAAGAGGTCCTCATTGCTTTTGTTTGGTGTTTTGTTTTTCTTTGGCTACTTGCTTGGTTTGGATTGAGTTAAGTAGGAAATGTTAAACCATGAAATCCCCACCCTCCTTGCTATTCTTCTCTACCCATGTTTTTCCCCTTCTTTCCAGATCTGCTGGTAGGAAGAACTCTGTCCTAAAAAGTAGCTTGGAACTCTCTGAATAAAGCTTCTTCATCACCCAAAACACCCTCAAGAAGAAGTTTGAAAGAATGAAACCCCTCAGAAAAGGATCAAAGCTTAGAAAGAAGACTGTATTTTTCTTCTCCTTTGGTGCATTGGCGCACCCTGCAACATGATAAATAGTTGCGCCAATGGCGCATCTGTCACCCCTGTTACACAAAAAAATAGTTGCGCCAATGGCGCATTTTTCCTGCTTGCATCATAATGAAAAAGTTGCGCCCTCATGGCGCACTTCCCTCGCTTGTTGCAAATGCTTTCCTTGCGTCCTGCTTGGCACACCAAACTCATGTGTTGCATTGATAAAACTCACACCATTGGCGCACCCAGCATCCATGTAACAACCCTTTCCTATGCGCCAAGTGCAAAGCTATAAACAGCGTAGGCACATCCATCATTGCAACTACATTGTGTCATGAAAACCTTCATGCGCCGCACTAGGTCCTCTTTGGTGCACAAAAATATGATGTAACATGCGTAAATCCTATGCCCTTTAGCGCATCATGTACCCGTGTAACACGCTTTTTCCATGCACCCGTTATAAAATGCATACATATGGCACAGGCACACTTGTTCTTACATCAAAAAAATGCAACATGCAGTATCCATGTGCCATGCACCTCTTTGGCACTGATTTATCCCTTGCAACACCCTTTTCCTATACGCCTTATTATTTAGCTCTGTAACCTATAGTATTCATGCGCCCTGTGCCCTGAGGCCTTAAATCATTAACTCTTTCTCTTGCTAATGCTTTAATGGAGGATCAAACAACTGATATGACTTTCATGTGTTGTGTTTCACTTCTTCTCCTTGCAGATCAGAAATTGAGCTTAGAGTTACGTATGTCTACATCAAGCAAGAGACCTACCAAATCCAAAGGCAAGGCCAAGCTCACAGAAGAAGAGATGAAGTATAAGTATCAGAGGGTCAGAATGCCCGAGTCCCAGGCCGAGTGTGACCTGGACATCAGAGACTCAGAGCTGGGTCATATTGATATGGAGGAGTTCTGGGTCAGAACTCAGAAGGTCACAAGAAGTCCATGGATGGACAAATTGATAGGCGTGCAACTGCACTTTCTTTGGAGGAATCCCAGTAAGTGTCGTGAATAATGAATTTATGATGGTGGTTTCCCGGTGCTATAATAAAGACACAAGATGTGTCGTAAATGAGAAGGGTGAGGTCATAATCAACCTCACTGCCCGCCACTTTGAATTAATGCTCGGCATCCCTCACCACCGGCACTTTGTGGCCGTAAGCCGAAGACTGCATTAAAGCCTGGGATGACAATGAAGATCAGTGCATGCAGCTGATGAATGAAGTTTATCTGAAGAACAAAAAGGTGGTGACTCGGTGGCCACAAATCATTCACCGCAGTGATTTTTTAGAGGAGCTCAGTGACACGATCACATTCCTGAGCAGAGTGTTTGGGCTTCCTGATGCCCACTACTTCCACAAATGGATGCTGCGGTATTTGGAAACAATGAATAAAAATGTGCCAGATCAACGCTTTGAGTGGCGGAGATCATAAGCAACACGATAGCAGAGCAGCTACAACAACTTACCACAACGGGAAGTTCTACATGAATTCCTACGTTGTTTACGCTGCAGCTTCAGAAAGGGACTACCCAGCTCTGATGTGGAGTGGGGTTTGGCCCCAAGTTAAGATCTATGAATATTATCCAGAACTGAAGCTGGAAAATAGCATCCCCCAATTTACAAAGATCAATGATGCATTTTTCTATTTCATCATCTACCTGTTGAGGCCGAATATGACTCACGGTCGTATGACCAAGAGCATCGTGGCAGCCACAGAGAAATGGGGGGCCCTGTTCACTCAATTCCCCACATTCACTTATCTAAGGGTGGCTAACTTCTTGGGGAGAAAACTAAGCTACCAGGTATGCTGGTCCCAAATTGATTCTGCTTTGAGCTGTCAAGACAAACTAATCACCTATCATGAGAAATTCCTCAAGAGAAAAAAGGGTGGAACTCCTTTCCCCCTCACAGTGGGTAGGTATACATGTCTCACTCCACCACAAGGCAAAAGACATGTTTGCAGAGCTGGAGCTACTGAATCTGAAACATAATTTCCCAGCAAGGCCCACCTTCGACCCGAGAAATTGTCTGCCTAGGGCCAAGCTCGATCCAATCCATATCCCTCAGATCGAAGATATCTACATCGATATATATCATGAGGTTGAGCTCAGGAGGAAGGACCATTCTCGTTTGGCCTTAGCAGAAATCATCCAGTATGGGGTGGCCATCATCCCCAAAGGCTACCAAACTACTGAGCAAGAAGTGGATCAAGTGTATCTTGACACAGGTGGGGATGATTGGCCTTTCATGGTGATTGATAGAACTAAAGCACCTCAAACAATTGAGGAAAGGGTCAAGGAAACTCTGTGCAGAATAGAGCATTGGTGCCGATGAATAGGGCTCATCTACCTCGGAGTCGATTTCATGACCTCTCCATTGGGCAAACGCACCTCCTCGATCCAAATAGTAGCCAAAGGGAAAGGGTAAAGGAATAGAGGGAGAATCTAGTTCCACCCAAGAGGAAGCTCCTGAAAGTCCTCTTTCCACTTCAAGAACAGGTTGAAATCCCATAAAGCATAGCAGAAGAAATGGTAGAAGATATTCCAATTGGCACATCCGCTCGGGTGTGGCCACAACTGTAACCATTGAGGTCCCTTCTGTTCCTTCTCCTCCTTCCTCTCCTCGGGTGACCCAAGCAACCATTCCTTTGGTCATGTCCTCTCCCTCTTCTTCTACCTTTCCTCTCGCTTCTTCATCCATCTTCTCCTCTCTCGTGGATCTGTCTCCCTCCATCTCCTCCCTCATCTATAAGCTCTCTTCCCTTCCTATGTCTTCCTCTCCTGAAGTATCCCTTCCTCCTATGGGCACTTCTTTGGCTTTTCTCTCTATGCCACCACCACGTGTCTCCACGTTTTTCCCTTCTACTACTGTAGCTACCCCCTTCTCTATTTCTGGCCCTTCTCCCATAAGTCCAGCTTGGATCTCCCAGCACCTGAGTCAGCAGAAAAGGAAAGTTCCCATCGCTCCGATGGACTTCTCTCGTGATCCCGTCAAAAGGGGAAAAGAAGCAAAAGTCCTATCACATGCTTCTCTCAGAGTGCTTCGGGAGAAAGGGTAATGGAGATCACGTACCCCAATCCTCTGAAGGATAGAAAGGATCTGTCTTCGACAGATTACACAGTGACTCAAGTCACAATGGGGACGTCTTCTGAAATCCTTCAAGGAGAGGCCCTATCTATAGTCGACGCCCTCTGCAAGAAGCTTCAAGAAGCAAAAGAAGAGAAAAGGCTACTGAAAGAGCAAAATAGACATCTACTCCATGCCTTATAGAAGATGGGTAGTGCACCTCCCACAACTACCACAAAACTCCTGAGCCTCTGAGCCAGGATAAAATCAATGAATATGCAAAGATCGGCGAGCAGGGCATGGCAGTTTCCACTTGGAGGAGCCAGATCCTCAAGGATAGTGAACGAGTAATCACCAAGTTCACCGATTTATATCTGAACATCAACAAGGTGAATAAAGAACTCCAGGCATGTTAGTGGGACCCATATCTGAAGAGCTGGACCATGCTAGGCTGCAACATGAGACCTTTCAAAAAATGTTTGACTGTTCAATCAAGATCTGGTTAAGTTCGGTGTTTTCGGTCATCCCAGAGCCCTCAATAAAGTCCTTTCCACTCTGGACTACCGGATGGATCAACTAGAATTCATCCTTGAAAAGATCGATAAGGTAAATCAAGAAGCCCTGGATGCAATGCACCAGATGGAACAGATCATTCTCAACATGTCTCCAGGGTTGCTTACTCCTTCTTTCACCTTAAGGAAGGTTGATGAGACCATTCAGATCTTCAAGGAGATCGTTTCACAAGGGCTGGGGCCAGAGGTCACTTTTGACGTAGAGTCCATCAATAACCTGCTGGCCTGTCGGGACTTCATCGGGTTCCTCATAGAAGCAGAGAAAGAATATTCCAAACTCCCAGAGAAGCTCATAGATGAGCGGGAGACTTGCGAGGTGATCAGCGAGTGACACAAGGATCCTTCCCAGGATCAACTAGAGCCCATGATCAGCAAGTTCATGGAATACCATGCCCAATTCCACATCTTATCACCTAAGCGCAGCAGCGAAGCAGATACCTCCTTTCGGCCGCGGGATGACGATGATGAATAATTTCTCTCTCTTCTTCTCTCTCTTTTTCTTTTTTGTGAATGTCTAAATTAAGTTGGCATAAATGATGACATCATCCATGTTGCACCATGGGATGATGTCATCCATCAAGTTGTCAAAATTCAACATGACTTTGAGATATTTTGTAAATATTTTGTAAATAGGTGGTTGGTTCCTTTTTGCCTTCCTTCTTCTTCCTCTTCTTCTATAAATACTCGAATACTTGTTGTATTCATGGTGGATATTTTTCAGATGAGAAATAGAAGTAAGAAGAAGATTTTGAACTCCTTGTAAAGAAACTTTGAATACAATATATTTAGACTTTGTGCTGAATACATGTGTTTTTATCAGATCTTTCTTATGTTAGATTTGTATGGTGTTCTATTAGATTTACTTCTACTTTGTTGTCATTTATTCATCGTATTGCTTTATTCATTTATGCAAGTAGGTTTGGCTCTATTTACTCTACGATCCCAAAACATAAACCCTATGACCTTTCTACTTTGGAATTCATTTCTTTTCTCCCTTCGGACCTGATCTTTCTTCATCCTCTCTTTCATTCCTTTCTCTTCACAGCCAGAAATAAACCTATTGGGATGAGATCCCAAACCCCCGAAGGCAGAATACTGTGAGACTTGCACAAGATTCCTGCTTTGTAGAATAGCAATAAACCGCCACTTTGCTTTGACTCAAAGAGGGGCTATGCCTTTGCACACATTTATTGGCTTGTCCATCCATAGATCTTGTCGCTCGTGATGATTTTTGAACCAATATTTTTGGTGACTCTTGGGATCGAATAGATCTATCCGATCTATGATGGTGGTATGATAGAAAATCAGTAAAAATCAGAAAAATCACTATCAGTTTGCAAATTTTAACTTTTATTCAAAATCTGAAATTTTTGCAAAAAGTGCTCCAAATTGAAAATTTTCTTCTTCGAGATCCGTAGATCGGGCCTAGGGAGCTCTTTAGTTCAGTTTTTATACAAATTTGTGTATTTTTCCGTAGATCGAGTTTTTGACAGTTTACCAAAATTTTCAAACTCTTCAAAAGTCACTCTAGATTTGAAAATCAGCTTACTAAGCCCTACCATCGTTTTATCCCCGTTGTTCTTTATCGTAAACCGCAATCGGTTTTTTAAAAGAGGGATAAAATTTAAATATTTAGAAAAGTACATGCTGCTGGTTTTTGTTAGAAAAATCAGAAAATCAGCAAGTACAATCAAAAGAATTTTTAAATCTGCTCCACCATATTGTAAATCTGAAAGGTACACTGGCGGGTGAACCATTTACTCATAGGCGGGAGAGCTCATGGAGGAGTCGATCCTACCTTTGATCTGCTCCAAAGGCATAACTTCAGTATTACACCGGCACGCTTCTCATCACTAAGCTCGGCTGACCGGTCATCCAGGAGTGTCTCACCTCCATGGAAGGAAGAATCTCTCACAAGAAGCCTCCACCTCCCTTTGTGGTGCCTTCTTTCACTCGTGAACCGCACTTCCGGCCCGTGTTCTTTTTCCAGCCTTTCAAATGGTCGTGCTATGGGGAAATGCTATGGGCCTCTCACATTACCACATCCAGTTCACGCACTCCCTCATGGAAACCGAAAGAATTTCCCAAGATTTGATGGGAGTGGAAACCAAAGTACGGATGCACATATATCTGCATTCATCATGTCATGCAGCATCTTGGATGTAACTCATGAAGATGTGTCAGTTCGCCTCTTTTTAGAGACCCTCCAAAGGCCCGCACGGAATGGTTTCAACATCTACCGCCGGATCTATTACCAGTTGGGCCACCTTGCGGGATGCTTTTGAAGAAAGATACAAGCCTTCAGAAGATGCATTTGCATTGTTATCAAAAATCACTCACCTAAAGAAGGAGGCCAATGAGACCATGCGTGATTTTATCACCAGGTTCAATGCATTAATCAACCGTGTGCCTGTTGCCATGTTGCCAACACTAGAAAATCAAAAGTGTTTCTTTGTGAATGCAATGAGCTCAAAAATAAGTTTTTTGCTTCTACATGAACAAATAACTACCTTGCCTCTTGCCCAAGCTGCTGCCATACGGATTGAAGACAACTTGCTCATATCTCGGTGAATTAAAAAGGGAACCATCCAAGCCCAAAGCTTTGAGCCCTTCTCCCACCACTTCATCCGATCCAGCATTTCAAAAAATGGCAAATGACTTGATCACATTAAAGAAGTAGTTAGCCCAAGCTTCCCCCAGTTCCTCATACCGGGATATCCCATGGAGGAATTTCACTTCCAACCATGTTCCTCAAAGGCCACGCTTGCCTACATCTGCTCCACGGTTGGCACTTGAGGCTCCTCTAGTCAATGCTCTAGCTGAAATTGAAGAAGAAGAGGAACAAAATTATGAAGAACCTTCATCTCAAGGCGAAGATGATCAAGATGTCGGTGAGCCGACTGGCGACTCTACTATCGGGTATATGGAATTTGATGAGAAGGAATCTGACGAAGAAGAAGGTACCCAGGGATATGCAAGCGGATGGTCATATGCTGGTTTTCACCCGCTTGCAAGGAAAAGAAGGCGAGGTCATTGCCAATATGCGAAAAGAAAAGGCTACGTCATCCACACACCCAACAATTGCAAAAGAGGTAATCCCCTTCCCACTCATCCTACCCATTAAGTCTTTTTTTGAAGAGATATTTTGCCCTCTATCTCCTCCAAACCAACCCTCTCATATTCCTATCAAGACCAGTAATCCTACTCTACCATCATGAAGTGAGGGACTCATTCCTTCACCAGCGCAACCTTTGGCCACATTTGATATCATAGATCATGCTAAAAAGACTAAGATCCAAATGTCTGAAGCCGAGTATCTTCAGTCAAACCCCGAACAACTGATAAGGTTAACTGAATATATTCAAAGTCAAGCTGTCATATCTCCCCAGGTTCCCCAAAAGGAATCCTTTCCACTCCTCCTGCATCCCACATAAATGTTGCCTCAACATCTGCATCAGGCAAGATAGAGCCCTTCTATCTCTCCCTCCTAATCAATGGTCACAAGTTAAGTAACTGCATAATTGATTCTGGAGCTTCTGATAACGTCATGCCGGCAAAAGTCACCCATGCTTTGGGCCTCACCCTTACCAAGCCTTTTGGTAGATGTTATTCCTTGGAAACCAAATAGGTTCTGTTGATTGGTCAAATCAAAGACACGCAATTTGCATTTGCGGCGTTCCCAGAGAAAAGAGTAAAGATGACCATCCTCGTTGCCGACATTCCAGCAGCCTATGGAATTCTGCTAGGAAGAATTTTTTGCAGTGAAGTTGGAGGGGAGATTCATATGGATTGGTCTAAGGCTAGGATCCCCGTCAAATGTGTAATGCAGACTTTGGAGCCAAAATCGTAAAAGAAGTACTTGGTTACTAACTCTGAGGACCCCAAAACTCAAATTATTTTCAAATCATTAGGGATGGGGAACTATTTCTTGTCTACCGAGTCTGACAAAATGGTTGTTCTCATCCAAGAAGAAGATCTTAACAAGGTCTGGACCTTGCAGTTTGATGGCAACTGCAAAACCAGTGGATGTGGTGCCGGAGCCATGCTAATATCTCCTAAGGAAGAAGTTATTCCTCTCTCTTTCAAGTTGTAGTTTTTCAACACAAATAACACCACTGAGTATGAATCTCTGCTACTTGGCATGCAAGCCACAAGGGAAAGAGGAATCAAAAATCTGAAAGTACAAGGTGATGTTGAGCTAGTCGTAAACCAAGTCAAAAGGATATATCAAGTAAAGAATGAGAGGCTCAGGCATTACCGTAACACGGTGTGGGACAACATCGAAGAGTTTGATGCTTTCTCAATAGAATCCATTCCAAGAGCTCAGAATGACATGGCCAATTCATTGGCCATTTCAGCATCCCTCATGCTCCCTCACCCAGGTTTGAAAATAGACAAATACACCATTGAGATGGTTTTCCACCCAAGTGCTTGGATAATTCTCAGCATTGGCAAGTATTCAATGATGACAATCAACTCATTTATTTTCTAGAAAAGGCAGAAAATTTTAAGGAACTTCACTTTGAAGGATCCACTTCCACTTGCCGTGAATCAGTCACCGATCATGACAATGAATCCGGAGGGAATGACGGCATATATCAGCTAAAAGGAAATAAAATTCCAAAGGGCCTGGTTTCTTTGGAATGGTTGTTCGATAGGCATGACCGTTTTGTAAAAAAGAAAAGGCGAGATGGTACGGGCTCCTCCCCAGAAACTGAACCGGTCAATTTAGGTTCGGTAGAATGTCCACAGTTTATGAACATTAGAAAATGTTACACACTCGAAGAGAAGCGGAAGTTTGTCAAATTGATGAAGAAATACATGGATGTATTGGCATGGTCCTACACCGATCTAAAGTATTTTAAGCCAAAGGACGTTCAGCATGACATCCTGTTGAAAGAAGATGTCAAGCCCTTTCACCGAAAGAGAGGCATTATAATCCTAAGATCTCAGGTACTATCCAGGCTGAAATTCAAAAAATGTTGGATGCGAGAATCATTTTTCCTATCCATCACAGTACTTGGGTAGCAAACATTGTGCCAGTGCGTAAGAAAAATGGTGAAATACGCATATGCGTAGATTTTCGAAACTTGAACCAGGCTTCCTTAAAAGACAACTACCCACTTCCTATAATGGATCAAGTTCTACAAGCGGTAACTAGATCAGAAATGTTGTCCATGCTTGATGGTTTTTCGAGGCTACAATCAGATTGAAGTCTCACCTAAAGACCAATTTAAAATAGCATTCACTACTCCCTGGGGTACGTTTTCCTATAGCAGGATGCCTTTTGGCCTGACCAATGCTGGCGCCACTTTTCAATGGGCTATGGACCTTGCATTCAAAGGTATGATGGGGAAGGTCATTGTGGTTTATCTAGATGACTTAACTGTGTTCTCTAAACAATGAAGTGATCATTGTGATCATCTAGAGCAAGTATTGGCCAGATGCCGAGAGCATGGGATTTCCCTGAACCCAAAAAAGTCTATTTTTGGAGTCACAGAAGGAAAGTTGCTAGGGCATGTTGTTAGCAAAGAAGGAATGAAGATAGATACCGAAAGAGTTAAGGCTATTCAGAGCCTTACTCTACCTACAAGCAAGACCGACGTTCACTCTTTCTTCGGAAAGGTGAACTTTCTTAGGCGCTTTGTTCCCGACTTTACTGAAAAGACTCATCATATATTGGACATGATGAAAGGATCACCAACTTTCCGATGGAGCGAGGAAGGAAAAAGGTCATTTGAAGAAATAAAAGCTTTTGTCGCTCACGCACTAGTCCTGGTATGTCCCGATTTCTCCAAGGATTTTATCATGTATAGCTATGCATCTGAGCATACTGTATCTACCATTTTGATGCAAAAGAACTATGAGGATGTTGAATCCCCAATTGCGTTCATGAGCTCTCCCCTCAAGCCTCACGAACTAAAAATGTCTCAGTTGGAAAAGCATGCCTTTTCCATTGTCAAAGTAGTCAAAAACTTTAGGTATTACATTTTAAATTCTCATACAGTGGTGTTGGTCCCTGACACGGCGGTCAAGTCAATTTTAACTTAGCAAGAGTTAGGAAGCTTGAGAGGAAATTGGATTGCAAAGGTCCAGGAGTATGATCTAGATATAAAACCAACTAAGTTGGTAAGAGGCAAAGGCTTATGTCAACTTATGGCCAAAAACCAAGGATCAGGAGTTCCCGGAGAAAAGGATGATTGTACCGATGAAGCACTAAGTCAAGTCATCCGGAAAAACCCGATTCACTTTGCCTCTGGTCCTATTCATCGCAACTAGTGATGAGTGGTATTCGATATTGCTTTCTTCCTCACCTACAGAAATGCCCACCTCACCTAACTACAAAGGAGAAGCACACTGTAAAGCTCAGAGCATCCAAATATGTCATCTAGGATGATGGTTTATATAAACGTGGAATAGATGGTATCTTCTTGCGATGTGTTGACAAACCACAGCAGGTGAAGTTACTTGAAAGTTTTCATAATTCAGCCTATGGAGGCCATTTCTCCTCTTCTATGATAGCACATAAGATTATCTGGGCTAGGTACTATTGGCCAATGCTCTTCCAAGATACAATCACGACCACTTGGGTAGCAAAATGTGAGCCTTGCCAATAGTTCATCAGCAAGCCCAAGTTGGTTGCTTTTCCCCTCAGGCCGGTCATTGTCGACGAACCTTTCAGGAAATGGGGAATTGATTTTATCGGCGCACTCAATCCCCTATCAAGTGTTCGGACATAGTTATGTCCTTACAGCAACAGATTACTTCACCAAGTGGGTGGAAGCCATACCAGTCAAACATGCCACTTTTGAAGTTGTTTGTAGTTTCATCAAAGAAAATATCATTGTCAGATTTGGCATCCCAAACAAGATTGTTGCTGATAATGCTTCTAACTTTTCTTCATGGGAGGTTATTAGTTTTTGCTATGAATACGAAATAACTTTGGCTCACGCCTCAGATTATTACCCTCAGGGAAATGGTCAGGCAGAATCCAGTAACAAAAACTTAGTGACCATCATACGAAAGTGGTGGATGAAAATCAACAAATGTGGCACAAGTCCTTGTACGATGCTTTGTGGGTAGACCGCATTACTCCCAAGAGATCTCTCGGTATGTCACCTTTTCA
This sequence comes from Taxus wallichiana var. yunnanensis, assembly GCA_018340775.1. Lineage (NCBI taxonomy): Eukaryota > Viridiplantae > Streptophyta > Pinopsida > Cupressales > Taxaceae > Taxus > Taxus wallichiana. The sequence continues at coordinate 705,790,289 of CM031239.1, forward strand.
AGTGTTATATGGCACCGATGCCGAGCTTCCCATTTCCGCTGAACTCCCTGCTCTGCGTTTGGCATGGGCAATCGAAGATGAAACTTTTCAAAGTTCCCTTGAAAAGAGGATCATGTATCTAGCAGAGCTCGAAGAAAAGAGAGTAAGGGTGGTCGACAAGATCACCAACATCAGAATCAGGTCAAAAGATTGTTCGATAAAAAAGCTAAACAAAGAAATTTCCAGGTGGGAGACCTTGTCCTTTTATGGGACAAACGAAGAGAGCCAAAGGGCATGCATGGAAAGTTTGATTCCCTATGGAGAGGGCCTTTCAAGATCAAGCAGCTCAATGGAGAGAATAGTTTTTATCTCTCATATTTGGATGGAACTGAACTCCCTCTCCCCTATAGCGGGCAGCATCTAAAAATCTTCAGGAAGTAGAGCTTGCTCTCTTCTTTGTATAGTTTACTTCAGTTGTGTGTTTTTTTTTCATGTGTTTAATTTTGTTGGTTGTGTGTTTCCCCTTTTCGGTCACCCTTGTTTTTGACTCTATAGCCCAATGGATAGGCACATGAGATCTGGGATTCTCTACCCCTGAGGCCCGCTCAGGGATAGCCCCCAGAAAGAGCCAGCTGTTATCCCGTAAAATTGGAAAGGGAAATTTTACAGATAACCCTACCAAATTTTGTTCTCCCTCGTCAGGGACTCCTTGCATTCGGAACGTTGCAAAATCCCTTCCCGGGAAATCTAGTTTTCCAAACTTAGCCATTTTTGGTCTTTTTTTGGTTGGGCACACATAATGACAATGCAACATCAAGTTTTGGTGCGCCCCCTTTAAATCCTTTGGCGCATGGTTTGAAGTGTCAACAGGTGTTTTGATGCACCTCACTATGTTGAGTCTTCCTTGCATGCGCCAAGGCGCATGCGCCTTCTTGCTAACAATCCTTTTGTTGCGCCAGTTTTGGTGCACCAAGGGCGCACATAATCTTGTGTCAACATCACTTTTGGTGCGCCAAAGGCGCACTTAACTTTGTGTTGGCAGGTCTTTTGGTGTGCCAAGGGTGCATGCTTTCTTGTGTCGATAGGGTTTTTCACGTGCCACTTGAAAAATTTGGTGGCGCATTTATTGCCACCTCACCTATATATAGGCGCGTCTGCAATGTCATTGTCACCAGAGAAATCACGTGATTATTTTTATTATTATTTTCTCTGAGCCTATTAGCGCACCTACCCTGTCATTTTCAATCACGTCGTGGACCCATTTGCACGTTTCTTCTCTATTTATCCTGGTAAGAGGTCCTCATTGCTTCTGTGTTTGGTGTTTTGTTTTTCTTTGGCTGCTTGCTGGTTTGGATTGAGTTAAACAGGAACTGTCAAACCATGAACTCCCCACCCTCCTTTCTATTCTTCTCTACCCATGTTTTTCCCCTTCTTTCCAGATCTGCTGGTAGGAAGAACTTTGTCCTAAAAAGTAGCTTGGAACTCTCTGAATAAAGCTTCTTCATAACTCAAGTAAACCCTGAAGAAGAAGTTTAAACCAATGAAACCCCTCAGAGAAAGGATCAAAGCTTAGAAAGAAGACTGTATTTTTCTTCTCCTTTGGCGCATTGGTACACCTTGCAACATGATAAAAATTTACACCAATGGCGCATCATCATGTCACCCCTGTTACACAAAAAATAGTTCCGCCAATGTCACATTTTTCCTACTTACATCATAATGAAAAGTTGTGCCCTCATGGCACACTTCCCTCACTTGTTGCAAACGCTTTCCTTGCGTCCTGCTTGGCGCACCAAATTCATGTGTTGCATTGGATAAAATCACTCCATCCCTTGGATGCACCCAACATCCATGTAACAACCCTTTCCTATGCGCCAAGTGCAAAGCTATAAATAGCGTAGGTGCATCCATCATTGCAACTACATTATGTCATGCAAACCTTCCATACACCGCACTGTGAGTTTCTTTTGCACACAAAAATAAGATGTAACATGCACAAAACCCTATGCCCCTTTGGCATCATCTATACCCGTGTAACATGCTTTTCCATGCGCACGCTTATAAAATGCATACATATGGTGCAGGCGCACTTGTTCTTACAACAACAAAATACACATGCAGTATCCATGCGCCATGCGCCCTTTGGCGCTGATTTATCCCTTACAACACCCTTTTCCTGTGCGCCTTATTATTTAGCTCTGTAACCTGCAGTATTCATGCGCCCGCACCCTGAGGCCTTAAATCATTAACTCTTTCTCCTACTAATGCTTTAATGGAGGATCAAACAACTGATATGAATTTCATGCGTTGTGTTTCACTTCTTCTCCTTGCAGATCAGAAATTGAGCTCAGAGTTACGTATGTCTACATCAAGCAAGAGACCTACCAAATCCAAAGGCAAGGCCAAGCTCATGGAAGAAGAGATGAAGTATAAGTATCAGAGGGTCAGAATGCCCAAGTCCCGGCCGAGTGTGACCTGGACATCGAGACTCGGAGTGGTCATATTGATATGGAGGAGTTAAGGTCGAACTCGATAAGGTCACAAGAAGTCCATGGATGGACAAATTGATAGGCAGTGCGCTGCACTTTGCTGGAGGAATCCCAGTAAGTGCGTGAATAACGAATTTATGATGGTGGTTGCCCGGTGCTACAATAAAGACACAAGATGTGTCATAAATGAGAAGGGTGAGGTCGTAATCAACCTCACTGCCCGCCACTTTGAATTAATGCTCGGCATCCCTCACCACCGGAACTTTGTGGCCGTAAGCCGGGAAGACTGCATTAAAGCCTGGGATGACAATGAAGATCAGTGCATGTAGCTGATGAATGAAGTTTATCTGAAAACAAAAAGGTGGTGACCGGTGGCCACAAATCATTCACCGCAGATTTTTTCAGAGGAGCTCAGTGACACAATCACATTCTGAAGCGAGTGTTTGGGCTTCCTGATGCCCACTACTTCCACAAATGGATGCTTTGCGGTATTTAGAAACAATGAATAAAAATGTGCCAGATCAACGCTTTGAGTGGGCAGAGATCATAAGCAGCATGATAGCAGAGAAGATACAACAACTTACCACAATGGGGAAGTTCTACATGAATTCCTACATTGTTTATGCGACTTTCTAAAGGGACTACCCAGCTCTGATGCGAGTGGGGTTTGGCCCCAAGTTAAGATCTATGAATATTATCCAGAATGAAGCTGGAAAATAGCATCCCCCAATTTACAAAGATCAATGATGCATTTTTCTATTTCATCATCTACCTGTTGAGGCCGAATATGACTCACGGTCATACGACCAAGAGCATCGTGGCAGCCACAGAGAAATGGGGGGCCCTGTTCACTCAATTCCCCACATTCACTTATCTAAGGGTGGCTAACTTCTTGGGGGAGCCAACTAAGCTACCAAGGTATGCCGGTCCCAAATTGATTCTACTAGAGCTGTCAAGATAGCTAATCACCTATCATGAGAAATGCCTCAAGAGGAAAAAGGGTGGAACTCCTTTCCCCCTCACAGTGGGTAGGTATACATGTCTCACCCACCACAAGGCAAAAGACATGTTTGCAGAGCTGGAGCTACTAAATCTGAAACATAATTTCCCAGCAAGGCCCACCTTCGACCCAAGAAATTTTCTACCTAGGGCCAAGCTCGATCCGATCCATATCCCTCAGATCGAAGATATCTACATTGATATATATCATGAGGTTGAGCTCAGGAGGAAGGACCATTCTCGTTTGGCCTTAGCAGAAATCATCCAGTACGGGGTGGCCATCATCCCCAAAGGCTACCAAACTACCGAGCAAGAAGTGGATCAAGTGTATCTTGACACAAATGGGGACGATTGGCCTTTTGCGGTGATTGATAGAACTAAAGCACCCCAAGACAATTGAGGAAAGGGTCAAGGAAACTCTGTGAAGGCGAGCATTGGTGCCGAATGAACGGGCTCATCTACCTCGGAGTCAATTTCACAACCTCTCTGTTGGGTAACGCACCTCCTCGATCAAAATAACAGCCAAAAGGCAAGGGTAAAGGAATAGAGGGTGAATCTAGTTCCACCCAAGAGGAAGCTCCTGAAAGCCCTCCTTCCGCTTCACAAGAATGGGTTGAAATCCCAAAAGCACACGAGAAGAAAAACGGTGGAAGATATTCCAATTACATCCACTCGGGGTGTGGCCACAATATAACATTGAGGTCCCTTCTTTCCTTCTCCTTCTCCTCCTTCCTCTCCTTGGGTGACCCAAGCGACCATTCCTTTGGTCATGTCCTCTCCCTCTTCTTCTACCTTTCCTCCCGCTTCTTCGTCCATCTTCTCCTCTCTCGCGGAGCTGTCTCCCTCCATCTCTTCCCTCATCTCTGAGCTCCCTTCCCTTCCTATGTCTTCCTCCTTGTAGTATCCCTTCCTCCCGTGGGCACTTCTTCGGCTTTTCTCTCTATGTCGTCGCCACGTGTCTCCACGTTTTTCCCTTCTACTACTGCAGCTGCCCCCTTCTCTATTTCTGGCCCTTCTCCCATAAGTCCAGCTTGGATCTCCCAGCACCTGAGTCAGCAGAAAAGGAAAGTTCCCATCGCTCCGATGGACTTCTCTGTGATCCCATCAAAAGGGGAAAAGAAGTCAAAATCTATCACACGCTTCTCTCAGAGTGCTTCGGGAGAAAGGGTAATGGAGATCACGTACCCCAATCCTCTGAAGGATAGAAAGGATCTGTCTTCGACAGATTACACAGTGACTCAAGTCACAATGGGGACGTCTTCTGAAAGCCTTCAGGGAGAGGCCCTATCTGCAGTCGACGCCCTCTGCAAGAAGCTTCAAGAAGCAAAAGAAGAAAAAAGGCCAGTTGAAAGAGCAAAATAGACATCTGCTCCACGCCTTATAGAAGATGGGCAGTGCACCTCCCACAACTGCCGCCGAAACTCCTGAGCCTTTGAGCCAGGATAAAATCAATGAATATGTAAAGATCGGTGAGCAGGGCATGGCAGTTTCCACTTGGAGGAGCCAGATCCTCAAGGACAGTGAACGAGTAATCGCCAAGTTCACCGATTTATATCTGAACATCAACAAGGTGAATAAAGAACTCCAGGTGTTAGCGGGACCCATATCTGAAGAGTTGGACCATGCTAGGCTCAGAAACATGAGACCTTTCAAAAAATGTTTGACTGTTCAGTCGAAGATCTAGTTAAGTTCGGCATTTTCGGTCATCCCAGAGCCCTCAATAAAGTCCTTTCCACTCTGGACTACCGGATGGATCAACTAGAATTCATCCTTGAAAAGATCGATAAGGTAAATCAAGAAGCCCTGGACGTAATGCACCGATGGAGCAGATCGTTCTCAACATGTCTCCAGGGTTGCTTACTCCTTCTTTTCGCCTTAAGGAAAGTTGATGAGACCATTCGAGATCTTCAAGGAGATCGTTTCGCAAGAGGCTGGGGCGGAGGTCACTTTTGACGCAGAGTCCATCAATAACCTGCTGGCCTGTCGGGACTTCATCGGGTTCCTCATAGAAGCAGAGAAAGAATATTCCAAACTCCCAGAGAAGCTCATAGATGAGTGGGAGACTTGCGAGGTGATCAGCGAGTGACACAAGGATCCTTCCCAGGATCAACTAGAGCCCATGATCAGCAAGTTCATGGAATACCGTGCCCAATTCCACATCTCGTCACCTGAGTAGTAGCAGAAGCAGGATACCCCCTTTCGGCCGCAGGATGATGATGATGAATAATTTCTCTCTCTTCTTCTCTCTCTCTCTTGACTTTCTTTTTTGTGAATGTCTAAAGTATGTTGGCACAAATGATGACATCATCCATGTTGCACCATGGGATGATGTCATCCATCAAGTTGTCAAAAGTCAACATGACTTTGAGATATTTTGTAAATAGGTGGTTGGTTCCTTTTTGCCTTCCTTCTTCTCCTTCTTCTATAAATACTCGAATACTTGTTGTATTCGTGGTGGATATTTTTCAGATAAGAAATAGAAGTAAGAAGAAGATTTTGAACTCCTTGTAACAGAAGCAACTTTGAATACAATATATTTAGACTTTGTGCTGAATACATGTGTTTTTGTTAGATCTTTCTTATGTTAGATCTGTATGGTTGTTCTGTTAGATTTGCTTCTACTTTGTTGTCATTTATTCATCAGTATTGCTTTATTCGTTTATGCAAGTAGGTTTGGCTCTGTTTACTACCGATCCCAAAACATAAACCCTCTGACCTTTCTACTTTGGAATTCATTTCTTTTCTCCCTTTGGACCTGACCTTTCTTCATCCTCTCTTTCATTCCTTTCTCTTCGCAGCTGGAAATAAACCTATTGGGATGAGATCCCAAACCCCCGAAGGTAGAATACTGTGAGACTTGCACAAGATTCCTGCTGCTGGTAGAATAGAAATAAACTAGTTTTTTCTTTACTCATAGAGGGGCTATGCCCTGCACACTTTTGGCTTGTCTATCCATAGATCCTTCACTCATGTCGATTTTTGAATGAATAGATCCCATGTAAGTTTTTATGTGAGCTGCTTGACAAGATCCCTGACGAGCTCAAGTAAAGCTGCTCGGTGAGCTCCTAGGTGAGCTTCTCTGTGAGTTCCCATACAAGTTACTTAATGATCTCCTAGGCAATCTCAACTCGATCTGATAAGTGAGCTCCCAAAAGATCTCCTAGGTGAGCTACTTGGTGAGCTGTTTAGCGAGCTCCCAGGTGAGCTCCCAAGTGAGCTACTTGGTGAGCTCCCAGATGAGGTCCCTAGAGAGCTCCTCGGTAAGCTCATAAGTGAGCTCACAAGCGACGTCAAGTCAACCTAAACAGGTTTACTACTCGGTGAGCTCTCATCCGAGCTACTCGGTGAGCTACTCGATGAACTCTGAGGTGAGCTACCAGACAAGCTTAAGGTGAGTTGGTAAGGTGATCTCCTAAGTGAGCTCAAGGCGAGCTGATAGGTGAGCTCCCATGAGAGTTGGTAAAGCAAGCAGTCAGGTGAACTCTCATGTGAGTTTTCAGGTGAGCTGCTTGATGAGCTCCCAGGTGAGCTCAAGTTAAGCTTCTCAATAAGCTCCTGGGTGAGCTTAAGGTGAACTGGCAAGGTGAGCTATAAGGAAATATCCCAAGCAAGGTTCTTGGAAAGCTCAAGTTGAGCTGCTCGATGAGCTCATGGGTGACCTACTTACCGAGCTCCTAGCCAAGCTCCTAGGTGAGTTGGTTGGTGAGCTCCCAGGTGAGCTTATTGGTAATCTCCAAGGTGAGCTTACATGTAAGCTACAAGATGAGCTTAAGTCGAGTTGGTAAGGTGAGCTCAAGGCAAGTTAACAAGGTGAGCTGAAGGTGAGTTGGCAAGGCTACCTGTCAGGTGAGCTCTCGATGAGTTCCTAGGTGAGTTACTTGACAAGCTCCTTGGCGAGCTCAACTCTAGCTGATCGGTGAGCTCCCAGAAGAGCTCCTAGGTGAGTTACTTGGTGAGTTGTTTAGTGAGCTTCTAGGTGACTTGCTAGGCAAGCTTCCAAGTGAGCTACTTAGTGAGCTCCTAGGTAAGGTCCCCAGTGAGCTGCTTGGTGAGTTCACAAGCAAGCTCAATTCAAACTACTCGGTGAGCTACTTGATGAGCTCCCAGGAAAGTTGTTAGGTGAGCTCCCAGGTGAGCTGTTAGGTGAGCTCCTAGGTGACCTACTTAGCGAGATGCTTGAAAAAATCTAAGGTGAGCTTCTAGATGAGCTCAAGGTGAGTTGGTAAGGTAAGCTCCTCAATGAGCTCAAGGTGAGCTGATAGGTGAGCTCTAATATGAGTTGGCAAGGAAATCTTTCAAGTGAGCTCTCGTATGAGTTTACAGGTGAGCTATTTGACGAGCTCCCAGGTTAGCTCAAGTCGAGCTACTCGGTGAGCTTCTGGGTGAGATGTCAGTGAGCTCCCAGGTGAGTTTCAAGGAAAGCTCAAGTCAAGCTACTTGACGAGCTCCCCGAGTAAGATACTTGCTAACCTCCAAGCCAAGCTCCTAGGTGAGCTACTCGGTGAGCTCTAGGTGAGCTCAAATGTGAGCATGTCGGTAATCTCTAAGGTGAGCTTACATGCAAGCTACCAGATGAGCTCAAGATGAGTTGGCAAGGTGAGCTCAAGGTGAGTTAGCAAGGTGAGATCAAGGTGAGTTGGCAATGTGAGCTATTAGGTGAGTTCCCAGGTGAGTTACTCGATGAGCTCTCGGTGAGCTCAACTCAAGCTAATCAATGAGCTCCTATAAGACCTCCTAGGTGAGCTACTTGGAGAGTTGTTCGGTGAGCTCCAAGGTGAGCTGCTTGGTGAGCTACTTGGCGTGCTCCTAGGTGAGGTCTCCAGTGAGCTACTCAAAAATCTCACAAGTGAGCTCAAGTCAACCTACTTGGTGAGTTACTCGATGAGTTCCCAGGTGAGCTATTAGGTGAGCTCCCAGGTGAGCTACTTGGAAAGTTACTCGATGAAATCTAAGGTGAGCTACAAAAGGAGCTCAAGGTTAGTTGGTAAGGTGAGCTCCTCAGCGAGCTCAAGGTTAGCTAGCAAGGGGAGATAATAGGTGAGCTCCCATGTGAGATGATAAGTCAAGCTATCAAGTGAGCTTCCATGTGATTTTTCGGGTGAGCTACTTGACGAGCTCTTAGGTGAGCTCAAGTTGAGCTACTCAGCAAGATCCTGGGTGAGCTCAAGGTGATTTGGCAAGGTGACCTATCAGGTGAGCTCCTAATTGAGTTTATGAGAAAGCTCAAGTTGAGTTGCTCGATGAGCTCCTGGGTGAGTCAAGTTTCTCGAGCTTCTAGTTGAGATCCTAGGTGAGCTTTGCTCAAAGTGAGCTCCCAAGAGAGCTAAAAGGTGAGCTTGTTAGTAATCTCTAAGGTGAGCTTACATGTTAGCTACCATATGAGAAAAAGGTGAGTTGGTAAGGTGAGCATAAGGTGAGTTGGCAAGGTGAGCTCAAGGTGAGTTGGCAATGTGAGCTCAAGCTGAGTTACAAGGTGAGTTGTCAGGTGAGCTCCCATGTGAATTCCTAGGTGAGTTACTCGATGAGCTGCAAGGTAAGTTGATAGGTGAGCTCTCATGTGAGTTATCAAGGTGATCTCCCATGTGATTTTTCAGGTGAGCTACTTGATGAGCTCATAGGTGAGCTCAAGCCGAGCTACTCAGTGAGCTCAGGTGAGCTGGCAAGCCGAGTTGCAAGGTGAGATCCCAGGTGAGTTTTAGGGCAAGCTCAAGTTGAGCTACTTGACAAACTCCTGGGTGAGCTACTTGCCAAGATCCCAGCTGAGCTCTTAGGTGAGCTTCTCAGTGAGCTCCCAGGAGAGCTCAAAGGTAAGCTTGTTGCCAATCTGTGAGGTGTGGTTACATGCGAGCTACCAGATGAACTCAAGGCAAGTTGGTAAGGTGAGCTCAATAAGAGTTGGTAAGGTGAATTATCAGGTGAGCTCCCAGGTGAGTTACTTGATGAGCTCCTGAGTGAGTTCCAACTTGAGATGATAAGTGAGCTCCCAGGTGAGCTACTTGGTGAGCTGTTCAGCGAGATGCTAGGTGAGCTCCCAAGTGAGCTACTTGGTGACCTCCTAGGTGAGGTCCCCGGTGAGCTGCTCGGCGAGCTCAAGTCAACCTACTCAGTGAGCTACTCAGTGAGCCCCTAGGTGAGCTGTTAGGGGAGCTCCTAGGTGAGCTACTTAGTGAGATCCTCAATGAACTCCATGGCAAGCTACCAGATGAGCTCAAGGTGAGTTGGTAAGGTGATCTGCTCAGCAATCTCAAGGTGAGATGGTAAGGTGAGATGATAGGAAAGCTCCCATATGATTTAGTAAGGTGAGCTGTCATGTGAGCTCCCATGCAAGTTTATGGGTGAGCTACTTCACAAGCTCCCGGGTGAACTCAAGTTGAGCTACTCGGCGAGCTCCTGGGTGAGCTCAAGGTGAGCTGACAAGGTGAGTTATTATCCGAGCTCCTAGGTGAGTTTCTGGGAAAGCTCAAGTCAAACTACTCGATGAGCTCCTAGGTGAGCTACTTGTCGAGCTCCCAACCGAGCTCCTAGGTGAGCTACTTGGTGAGCTCCCAAGAGAACTCAAAGGTGAGCTTGTTGGTAATCTTTGAGTTTAGATTAGATGTGAGCTACCATATGAGCTCAAGGTGAGTTGGTAAGGCAAGCTCAAGGAAAGTTGGCAAGGTGAGCTCAAGGTGACTTGGTAAGGTGAAACCAACTCAAGCTATTTGGCAAGATCCCAGAATATCTCCTAGGTGAGCTACTTAGCGAGCTGTTTGGTGAGATCCTAGGTGAGCTACTAGGAGAGCTCCCAAATGAGGTACTTGGTGAGCTCCCATGTGAGGTCCTAGTGAGTGCTTCGACATGCTCATAGATGAGCTCGAGTCAACCTATTCGAGCTTTTCGGTGAGATCTCGGGTGAGCTATTGGGTGGGCTTCTAGTCGAGCTACTTGGTGAGCTACTTGACAAAACCTGAATCAAGCTACCATATCAAGTCAAGGTGAGTTATCAAGGTGAGCTCGTTAGGGAGATCAAGGTGAGATGGAAAGGTGAGCTCCCATGCAAGTTTTTGGGTGATTTTTTAGGTGAGCTCCCATGCATGTTTTTGGGTGAGCTGTTTGAGGAGGTCCTAGGTGAACTAGCAAGGTGAGCTATCAGGTGAGCTCCCAGGTGAGTTTTGGGTAAGCTCAAGTTGAGCTACTCAATGAGCTCTTGGGTGAGCTGCTTATTGAGCTAATAGCTAAGCTCCTAGGTGAGCTACTCGGTGAGTTCCTAGGTGAGCTCAAAGGTGAGCTTTTTAGAAATATTTGAGGTGAGATTACATGCAAGCTACAAGATGAGCTCAAGGTGAGTTGGTAAGGTGAGCTCAAGGTGAGTTGGTAAGATAA